>NW_010585685.1:213284-245323 GCF_000705375.1 Tinamus guttatus
GGACACGTGTCCCCCGCGGCAGCGGCCCGCGCGCTGCCTCCCTCCCCTCGCGCTGCGGCGCCTCCCGCGTTACAAACTTCTCTCGGAGCTGCTCCATAAGCGGGCGGGAAGCGCCGCCCCCCTCCCCCGATTCCCGAGCCTACAAGTCCCGTCGGGCAGCGCGGCGCCCGCCGCCCCGCGCCCAGGGCCGGCCGCAGCGGGGCATGCTGGGAGTTGTAGTCCACTCCTCTGGGGGTGGGGGCGCTCCTCTGCCTCAGCCGCCCCGCGCGCGCCCCTGGGTCGCCCGGGCCTCACTTCGTCTCCTGCTGCCCTCCCGAGCCTCTTCCTCGTCACCCTCACGGTGCTCCCGTGTCCCTCGTTCCACCCACGCTGTACCGTGGCAGTGAGGACGCTCACCCGTGGTGATGTCTGCATGGGCACCAGTGCTACAAATTTACACTTAAAAAAATAGAAAACAAAACAAAGCAGCTTTTCCTCCCTTGGTTATTCAAGAACTTGTCACTGGGCTTCAGGAAACAATACTTCACCTCTCCAGTAGCCAGCTCTTAACTGGCTACAGCTGAGCAGAGCCACTCCACCGCGGGTACCACAGAGACTGCTGCTCCAGCTGCTCCAAAGTTGTCTCCGCCACCACTTAGTTCACCAGATCAGTTTTTACAGCTGTGCCATTAGCCTGGTTTTTGTGAGGATCACCTCGAGTCAAAGATGGAGGGAAAAAGAGGAAGGGTGTCATGTGGAACGGGGATATTCCCACCCTTATTTGGAAAGGATTAATGTGAAACCTAGAGGTTTCATGTCCTAGAAATCCTACACCTGCGCACGTGCATGAGAAAGCTTGCTGTCAACCCAGGCATTTCTTCAGAAATAAAGTCACATTCAGATAACTGTGAGAAAGTTAACGCGCAAGTGTCCACTTGGATTACCCTGAATGCTTGACAGCCCTTTGGGCAGTTGGTTTCGCCACTCTGTGCACATAGTCATCCTCAGTGTTACCTCCAGCCTCCTGCACAAGACACCGATCGGTACCACACTAACATGACAACTGCTACCCATGCCGTGCAAGAGAGCAATTAGCAGCCTTGAATTCCCCAGACAGAAAATCAAGATCTTGCTGTTTTCTCTCTGATCCTGGTGCATCTTTGAGTGCCGCCTCCTCCTCCCCCGCACCTCCTTCCTCAGGATTCGCCTCGTGTTTCAGCAAGGAACCGCTTATCTGTGCTTATTTGCAGATTGTGGTATAAACCAGGGTTTAGTAAGGCCATAGAAAACAGGAGATGCCCGTTTCCCTCCTTCCGCCCAGAATGTCGACCCTATCCAGACACACTTTTCTTGTGCTAGAGGGTAGGCCAGCAGGGCCGTGGTGATGCTGCATCACAAACACAACTGGATTTCAACTTGGAACAAAGAACTGGAAGTAATTCCCCACTTATCCAGCCCTCCGCATAGCTCCATAGAAAGGAGGTGAAAGCAGAAGTAGAGCTATTGGGGAATGAAGCCCTTACAACATTTTAATGGAGCGTTTCAGGAGAACGACAAGATTAGAAGTGCAGGCAGAACGACAGCGTATTGCTTCTTCCAGCTTTTCTTGAGAGCAGCCAGCAATAAATAGCAAGCAGCAGCTTGGCAGTTGCCTTCTTTCCACTTTCTTCACCCCAGATCTGCTGTGAATACCTTGGCTCCCTTATTTGCACTGAATTTCAAAACAGCAACACAGCCCCCGGCCTCTCCTCAAAGAGAGGCAGCAAAACCCTGGAAAACTCTTAGTAGGGCATGGTAAAAACCCACACGAAATAAAATGTAACCTTATAGTTTCAAACCAACATTGTTCCCTAAAGGAAAAGTCATAAAAATACATATATTTTTTGATCACAAGATGTGCTTAAGGAATTACAGTGCACTTGCTTCCCATGCAAACCTTTGTGGATACTTTGTCCAGATTTCTTAAAGGTGATGTTGTGTGTGAAGGGCATATTCAGGGGCTCTCTGTAGAGCACAGCCATGAAGATCGATTCTGCTTCCACTGGAATTAAAAAAAAAAAAAAAGTTTTGTAACAGATGTTAGGTCACATATCTTTCGTAAAGATTTTTCACTAAGATAAACACTATTGCTTCTTTAAAACAAATAGTTTATTGAAATCAAAACACAATATAATTTTAAATAGTATCCATCTAACTGAATCCCTTACATTGCAGTTTCTTACATTACATGAATCAGTTTCATAAGGGCACAAAAGGGCACATAAGGGCACAAAAATGTTCTTTTTTTAATGAGTTTTACTTGGTTGAATAAAGAAAATAAAAATCTTTTCTTGTTTTTCACTTGGCACGCTTTTTGTTGTAGGGTTCCTAACATTTGTGAGACTTTCTCTGTGCATTGGAAAACAAATAAATAAATATGATTAACCAAGCTGGGCACATTCAAGGGAAGAGAAGAAAGGGAGATGAGTCTCAAATTGAGTTTAGCTGAGCAGATTTTGAATTCCTGGGCTTCTGTAAAAAACTCCCAAATCTCAGACATGCAGTAGAGACTAGGTTTGAAGAACTCTGTCATTTCAGGACTTTTTACTTTTCCTAACTCAGACAAATCCAGGCAAACCAAGGATTGTGCTCGGTCAAATGATTAGGGGAATAATTTCTAAATTATCGTGTGCCTTTCCTTCTTCTCTGTTAAAATGATTACCCACCTCAGTACTTGATTGCATGTGGTTGGTACGTGTTTTTATAGAGTGATTGCATTTACCTGAACAAAAGTCAGATCAGGGCTCCAAGACTGATCTATGGGAGAAGCTCGAGCAGTGGGAGGTTATTTTGATATAGTCCATTTGAGCTGCCTGTCCTGGCTAGCTTGTATGTGATCAGAGTGGCAGTTACTTAGAAATGGTTCTGAGGGCAGAGTCTAGTGTAATTTTGTTTGAAGCCTCAGGAATTATTACTAGTGGTCTTTATAGTATGTTTCTTCTCTCGTATTTTAATTTGGGGGTAAAGAGAAAATAAAATACTCGCAGAGGCTTATGGCTTGGTACCACAACCCCATCAAATTTTGACATTTTGAATTAATTTTTTTAACATGCACATTGGGGAGATTTAACTATCTTATTGAAACATTGCAAAACTGTTCATCACCAAAACCTCTTTATAATTAATCCCCAAAGGTGAAATTCACTCCTGTACAGACAGCTTTGCGTGGCTCTTTGTCACATAAGTACTGCTTTGTGGGAACTGGGGGTGGGGATGAAGTGTAATTAAAACAGTCTAACTTGAACAGTCAAAGCCCTGTCATAAGCCTTTTGCAGGCTGCTATCTTGAAGGGAAACGATGAGCTTGCCCTCTCAAATGAAAGCAATCTGTACATGTAGAAACCCTTAGTGTTCTGGTAAAATAAAAAGGGTTAAATGGTGAGCCATTGGATAGTTTGATCACTCAGTATTGCAGATGATGGCACATACTTGGCAGCTACTCCACTGCAGAGAAAAAAAAAAAAAGGTAAAAAAAATATTACTAGAAGAGGCCTCAGCATAGTCACTAATGTGCTCATTTAGACACTGGATCTAGCCAGACCAAACAAGGGTTATTTGACAATCACTGTGAGTATTAGGTTTCCAATATGTGACTACTTAAACCTATTTGCAATATCCATTTTCCAGTGACTTAGTACATTATGAAGAATTCAGAGATACTCATGAGATATGCCACTTTCTTTAGTAAGGTCAAATGGAGAAAAAAGTGCCATTTTTAAGTAATCAATCAGTCTGTTTTTTATTTTTTCTAAAACTGTCATTTTTTTCCCTCATTGCTCATTGAGGCCTTAAGGGACTTAATTCACAGCTTCCACAGAAGGGGCTCCGAGGAGCAAACCCTCCAGCTTTGTTCAGAGATCTAAATATGTTTATTCATACTTTGAAGGCATATTTTGAATTCTCTCGGTCATTTCTATAGTCAGATGCATATTGGTATCTTTCTTTAGCATTTGTATTCATATTTCAGTTGCTCTAGATCTGCTTGTGCAAAAGAAGTTGGAATTCAGGTGTTAAAAAGGCAGACCTATTCAAAAGCAACAGGATTTTTCAGACACCATCTCATTCCTAGATTCAGACTAGGATGAATGGACAACCAGCCCTGAAAGCAGCTTTGTGGGAGTCTGGCAAGATGCAGAAAAGCACAGACTCAAAGCAAAAATGCCACGAACAGACCCTTCGACTGGTACACCACATTGTGAAATGCTGTGACTAAACAGCCCCACAAGTTCTCTTCTGGAGGCAAGGGGAGACGTCAAGGAATGATAAATCTTTGATGCTGCAGCTGGATTTGTGTAGTTTCAGGCATTACAACTCCATCTACTATTTCACCTGCTGCCAGCAGATACTTCCTCTATTCCAAGTCTGATATACAGTCTGTTCTTTTTTCCCTCAATGAAGGTGTAAAGTAACCTCCAGCAAAAGAGACTAAAGCAGCAGCTGAAAAGCAATGCAACCGAAAAGTTCCATTAGAGGGGCTATCTGCTCACCTGCCTGTGGAAGGCTCCCATTTCTGCTGCTGTAAAATTCAAAATAATTTACAAACAATGATGTCCACATAGGCTGTAACTTAACATTGCTTATCTTATGGGCAAAGATAAAAATGGTGCTAGTTTATATCAGAAATCACTCAGTTACAGGGAACAGCTTTTAGGAATCTCTTCAGTGCTATTTGATTTTGGTGTCTTTCAGCACGCATGCCCTCCTGTTTCCCTGCTCAGATTAAAAGAAATAAAGCCAAGGTGAGTATATAAGTACACATTAATATTTTTAGCCAAAAATATCCACTGGAACCTGTAACTAGAGAGAAGTAACAGGAAATTCATGATGTTTCCCCCAAGCAGAACAGCAGCATGAATCCAAGCAAGTCAGTGCTCTGCATGAGCCCACATTATTGACCTGAGTGCAGGAAACCTCATTATTGCAGGCAGCTGACTGGCTTCCCCAAACATCTTTAGCCCTTATTAAGGGAAGATAAAAAAGAGAGGATGAAATGCTTCTCACCATATATTCTCAAAATAGTGCTCTTAAAGCAATGAGGATCTAAATAGGCAAAACAAAGTTTGCATGCAAGCAGGTGTCTTTTTATCAGGCCATCTAATTAACCTGGTAAAGAGCAGCCACGTTTTCAAAAGTACCAATATTCTTTATGTTCTGTCTACTTCAACTGTACTAGTTCATTTAATAGAGATATCACCCTCATGCATCCAACCAGCTTTGCTTATAACAAGCAAGCATTATAAAAATACCTCTGTGGTAAATAGCTGTAAAATAGGCACACTCTGTTTTGCATGATTCACTATACATAGAGCTTTCAGTTTATAGGATTTAAAAGTACACAGTGAAATTTTCATAGTTTATTTTCAGACTTAGTTTACCACTATTATTTACAGGCTAAGTGTCTCGTGACACTGTGCTCTGCCAAGGAACTGTATAGAAAATTAATCTGTTTTTAATTCTAGCATGATAGTGGCAAGTTCATCTAGAGAGTTGAAAGAAAGAGGATTTTGCCTCTGAAAGAACCCCCTGAACCAGTGTGTATGAGTTTACTTGAACATCAAAATGTAAAAGTATTAGTTGCTCTGGGGAGACAGGGTGTTACTTTACTTTTTTATTCTATCCTTAAAATACTTAAATCCTCTAGGTATAGCTGCAGTTCCTCTTTTCTTATAGTTAAGCAGCCAATGAGTAGTGTTTAAACATGCACATTCTTCTGCTAAACTTATACACTCAAGCCAAGTTTTCAGAAATGTTGATCTATTAACTATCAAGAAGTGAATGTTCTTTAAAAAAATATCAAATAGACCAAATGAAGTGCAATTTTGATAATAAAACACAAGCTAGCGAATTGTATGTGACAGAGCAACCCTTCTTGGCTCTGCGTCTCCTTTTGTTTTCCTTTCCACAATGGTACATCGGCGTGCTGCGTGAGAAGGCAGGGTTTGTCCTTCTTTCCCCTGCAGATTTTTTTTTTTTTTTAAATTTTCCAAGGCCCAGGGACCAACCACCCATTCTGCCTTCGATCTGATGCATGGAACTGTGAGGTGACAGGGACTTGTGGAATACTTTTGCTGCATTTTATACCTTTCCATGCCCATGTAAGAACTGGGGCTGCACAGAGCTTTTTGGTGTCATTTTGAGCATATTCTAAGCATTTCCTACTATCCTTTTGCTTTCCAAGTTTCTCCATTTTCATTTCTTCTCTGTTTGCATTTTATAACTCACTTTTTATCTATATGATTATATTGTGTGTGCTTTATTCTTTCTTTCATTCAGGAATAGATTTTTTGGGGTAGATTCATGCTCTGACCCCCCTTGTGATAGATTATTCTTCAGAGGTAGAAATGCTTGCAAAGGAAGAAGAAATACCTCACATTATTTCTGCATGACAAAGATCAGTTGGCATTTTGGTATTCTGCTTCTTTTTTTCCCTAGGTCTGAGGATACCATGGCAAGTTCTCTGTTTCCCAAGTCCCTTCCCCCAAACACATTTAAAATAAATAACTCCTTAGGCAGTTAGCCAAGCTTGGACCAGAATTGTTTGCAGAACATTGCGGGAGGCTCCGGGTTTCATAACAAAGCCTCTTATCACCCAGTTCCACGGTTTGCTTTTTATAGGAGCGGGAAGCACGTTGTGGGCTCCTGACCAGAAAAAGAAGGAGCGTTCTTATCCAGTGGCAGCACTCCCTTCTTTTATGAATCTGACAACATGCCACCGAGGCACTCGCAAGCTCAAGCCAGAGCAGGGTATGGCAAAGCATTATATAAGATATGTCCTACATCTCCCTTCCCATTCAACATCCTTGGAGAGTGAGCTGCATGAATTTGGCCTTAGCAGAGCAGTCTAGGACCTCAGTCTCCTCACTTGCACGTTCAGCTGAGCAAGGAGACCAATGCATGAAGGCTGCGATACCCACAGCTCCTTAGAGCTGGGAAGAAAATAACGACTTCCATGGTGAGCTGAGCACCGTGGTGAGAATGGAATCTGGAAGGGTGCTTTACCAAATTGCTTTGCAGAACAGAGATGTGCTTTAGTGAAGAGTAAGTTTGGAAAAATAAACTTAAACGACACAAGTGTTTGTGCTTAAACAACACAATATGGACTAATAAGGTAAAATTAAAAGCTAACATGTAAACTTCAAGCAACATTCTATGGATCTATTTTATAAAACCCACAAAAATAGTACTCTGCAGCTAGAAATATAATTTTTTGTTCCTTGCTAGTTTAAAACACTTACAATTCTTAAAGTGTTATTCTGAATATGATATATCGTATGTTTCAATACTAGCCTGGCAGAAAAAGGCGTGCAAATCAGGGCAGCCAGCTCAAAATGCCAAAAAAAAAAAAAAAAAGAAATTAGTCTCCTATAGATTGGACTGCTGTTTTAACATGTCATTATTTCACTATTAAAATTAAATTTAGAGAGAAGGTAAAATCATATATGCAGTCCTAAGTGATGTCTCCATAGTGCTATCTATCAAATACGGCTGTTTTTTCCTATCATTTAAACCGCTGCCCTGTGTTCCACATAGCTGAGTAATGTCACTCACTCACTCTAAAGTTTCCCAAGTGGCTAAGTAATTTAAGTATGCCATCACCAGAGCAACTCTGCAGCTGAAAATATACTGCCATTAAACCCCCAGAGAATAGATCACTAATTGCAGCTTAATATTAGAGATAGACATGAAACACCGAGCCAGGCGTCAGAGCATGCGCTGGTAATCCAAACTTATGCTGTAATTAAAGAGACAAAGAACTGTTTGCTGTCATCACGAATGACACGTGCAATTGCGCTAAGCACCAGCTCAAGCCAAGTACTACGACGGCTGCTGGATCTGCTGCTGCAGAGCAGAGATCAATTAGCATCTAAGGAGGGCGAGGGCAGAGGAAGGGGTGCTGCCGTCACAGGCTTTTGTGTCCTCTGCCCTGCAAATTGGAGAGGTGGAGGCCTCCGCACCTGTTTCCAGCTGCACTCTGGCATATGCTGCTCTTTTATAGTCCTCCAAGGCAGCCTCCAGCAGAGGAAGTGACAGGAAATTAGACTGAAAGGCTCATTGGTCACTTGAGTAAAGCGGTTTTTCTCCTGCAACATCCCTTGCAGAGAAATTACCTCTGAAAGCAGAGCTCTGCATGGTTTGATTTAGGAAAAATATATTTTTTTGATAAGCTTCATCTTATTATTTTTATGTATTACCTGTTTTTTAGCCAAATTATCCATGTTTCAGGCGATGTCTTCTGAATCCCCACTTAGCTCTCTTCTGCCTCCTTTACCACCAATTCCTTCTCTGCTATTTTCAAGTTATGCATCTCAAACTGAAAAAGGCAGAAGAAAAGGAAAGGGGGAATATTGTGGGTGAAATTCACTTCCTATATAGCAAATTTTAGGAGAAAGCAATAAGATTCTCAGACCCAAAATATTTTGAAAATAATAACTTGTTTGCTCTTAAGCTAGTTCATTTACTATGTCATAATGAAATTGAGTTTGCTTTGCTATGGCCTTGTGCTTCTTTTGTTTTCACTCATTCTCGGTAAGTATCTTCTCACGTGATTTTCATCAGGCTCAGTAGTGCTGAGAAAGGACTAAAAATAATAGATTTTCTGCTAATAGATTCATTGTAACTGAGATTTTCTTGTTGTACCTGTCTTTCACACTTTCAAATCGAATCAAATATATGGATTGACTTTTTAAACTTATTTCTCAAGGAGAATTTTTAAAACTTGATTTTGTGATTTAAATTGTCTGACCACACAGTTTCCCATCTTCACTTTTAAAGACTGCTTTTGAGTTAGGCAATTCAAGCAATTACAGAACAATTATAGATTCACATTAAGTATTCCTTTTTGGACCTACAAGAAATAATTCTCTCAGCTAATAAAAAAGCAAGTCACAGTAGGCTGACTATGATAGACCGAACAGCTCCTCGTTGGATCCTGCTGACACAGCAGACGGCAGAGTAGATCCACTGCCGATCACTGTAAGAAAAGTGTAGAGCTGCTGTCGTCCTTGCTGGTAACTGGATCATCTCTGGATGGCCTTTTTTCTCTGCACTATTCATTTGTTCAGATGCTCATTGAATTAATATTTCCCTTCTCTTATGCAAGTCCATTTCCTCAGAAAGAGCAAACATTTGTTTCCTTCCCTTTCCTTCTTGTGTTTAAATTTGAATTGTTTATGTTTCCACCATTTGCCCTGAGAGACTGCTTCACAGCTTAATACATATATGCCTGGCATTTGGACACATTAAAGAAGATTTAATTAAAAATTAAACTAAAATCCAAGAAATAGTGTAATATTTGTAAATGTAATAATAGCAATAAACAAATTAAAGAAGATATAATTCAAAACTAAACTTTGATTCAGAAATGACTGTAGTATTTGTAATTTGTAATAATACCAATATTTGCTTACTAGCCTTAAAGTTTTTTCTGCAGACTGAAGCCTGCAGAAACCACCCTGTAAGTAGCCTCACCTATAGGGCCATTGTAACATCTCATTTGCCCATAGTCAGTCCTTAGGGCTCTAATCCAAGTCTAAGACAACTGTAGAGTGATTTGGTGGACTTTCAGATTTAAGCAGCTGTGCTCCCCCAATAAATATTTCCAGGAAACCCACTACATCTAGTATGGTTTGAAGGAAGAAAGCTTAAATAAGTTGTGAACCATTTTGCCTATTGTGCTGTTTTTCTTGCTTTTCAGTTTAGGATCAAACCCCAGTACATTTGCAAGCTTTTCTGCACTGTTATGGCTAGAGTTTCTTTCAAAGCTGAGTCTCGTGTCTTCACTTGCTTCCACAATCTTTAGCTTAAAGAAGTAATGCAATTTGTAACCTCACTCTAAAAGCTGGCAATGCTTTGGTCTTTAAGGCAAAGACTGCATCTTAACTGTAGCATTGCACTATTAAAAAAAAAATCCCTTAAGCTAGCCATAGACATTACACAAATAAACATTGCAAAAGTTTTGGGTGTTTGGGTGTTTTCTTTTTTGTGTATTTGTTCGGGTTTGTTTTGTTTTGAAGACGAGCCAAGCTCTACCACCACTTCATCGGATTTGGTTGGCAAGTTTTCAAAATACTGAGTATTTTCATACCAGTGCGAGAGTCCCTCCTCCTTGCCATCACACAGCTCAGTTCCCTTATTCTTAGGCATTCTTGTCATCGGCTTCCTCGAACATTTTTCAGCTGGTGTTAAAGCTGTAAAGCATATCCAGTGTGATATGACTATTCAAAAGGAGATGCTGGTCATACCTTTAATCAGTGGCAAAATGCAAGTCACATATTTTGGGCTGGTATAGCTAATGTCATTTGGTTAAAATTGGCTCTGTGACCTTTTTTCATTATATTTACAACAGTATCAGCCTGGGGTAGAGTTAGTTACAAATAATAAATTCACTTTATAAGTTTGATTTCAGAAATCCTGCAAGCTTGTAAAATGCAAAGTAACTCTGATCTTGATTTTGATCTTGATTAACTTAATTTATTTTCAAGATAGCACCATTGATGATTTTCTCTCTCCAGCCATCAGGCTCCAAGGAGGTTATATGAGAGATTTTACACTTCCTCTACTAATTCAGCTCTTTGAATTGGGAATTCTGTTAGAACTCACGGGACTACTCAAATCTTGGTGATTTTTTCCACAGCATTTATTTGGTCAATTTGTTTTCATAGACACTTAAATTTCAAGTAGCTTCTCTGACAAGTGCCCTCCTCCCAGAAATAAAGGGTCCTGGCATAAGGACGCTCCAACTGCTCCTGCCTTGAACACTGGTACCAAAAGCTCATTCTGATCTTGTTTCTTTTTGTCTGCAGACAGATGTGCACCCACAGCAGTCTGTTTCCTCCACACTCCTGTTATTCTCAGTTGCACAAAGCTTTTGGTTAAAACAGCCATACTTTCTTTTGTTAAAGATACCTAAGAGCACTGTGCTTAATGTTTAAACAGCTCCATGTGTACCCAATTATGAAAGCTATTAATTTAGTCAAAGACTATATTAACTTACATCTGTGGCCTGATTGTTAAATTTGAGTACCTGAGTATGCTTCTGATTAAAATTACCACAAACAAAGGCTTACATATGTGACTCAGTGGCAAATCAACGTTGCCCAAGGACATCTTGATATGAAAAGAGTTCAAGATTAAATGTTAAATATTATATCACTTATATCAGTTTGTGCTGAATATGTGGTTTGAGGTGCTTTTTATTTGTTTCACAAAAATGAAATGAAATCCCACTTTGTTAATCAAATAATATTGATGTAAGTAAGTGATGCAGTAGATACAATATAAAAACAAGACCAAGATAAGGTGATAATGTGTTCTGGCTCTCCCAAGACCTCGATGAACACCCGAGACTATTTGGTAAGGAAAACAGTCCCAGCTGGCAGAGCCCTCCCAACCACACACTCCAGCCCTTGTTACAAGGGCATAAAGGTCTCATTTCAGGGACATCATGCTCAATCCAAAAATATCTGGTGATTATAATCAAAATTTGTGAGGATTTTCAGCTGTTCTTTGGAACTGTACTTTTTAAAAACAGATATACAATAGCAACTTTTTTTTTAAGAAAGAAGATTCAGCATGAAGTACATTTATTAAATGGATGAGATAAAAAATCATGTTGGATACAGTTCCTCAAAAATATTTGGGGTATAATACTTATCTTCAGATAACTAGGAGAGAGAGTATATACTGAAATCAAAAATTAAGCAGTTCCTCAGCTTGAGGTTTTGATTGGTTGGTTGCTTGATTTTGGTGTTTCTTCCTAGCCCATTTCAATGCCTCTCAAAACTTCTCATTTCCCCCAGGAGAATAATTAGGAAGAATAAGAGAAGTAGCCGAATTAAAAAAATATATATCTCAATGGTGAAATAATGAAAGTAAAGTTATTCTGGTTAAAAGGTGCTTATTACTTTCCTGCTTGAATATAACTATGTTTGGATTGCATTAGCCTTCCCACAGATGCGTGTTTGTTCTGTGCTTTTGTCCATAGCTTTTTTGACCATTATTGCCTAGGGCAGAGTTTCCCATTCTATAGGAAATGTCTGCATTTCTCTTTCCTTCTAAAAGCTTAGTTTTCCGCTTTGTATACCGAGACCCACATTTTATTTATTAATCTGAGTACCACAAAATAAGCCTGTCCTCTCCATTATTTACAACTGCTACAATATTTGGGCTTTTCTATTTAGTATCAGATCACTAGCAAAATGATCAATTTAGCAACCCATTTCTGAAAACTTCAAGTACTGTTGCGCCTTCTGCTAACTCTTACTGAGGCTCACTAAAAATCCTTATTCAATGGTGACTCCCTATTAATCACTGCATTTGTCAACTGCTTCACATCTTCACATGATGATTACAAATGTTGTGCTATATTTTTTATAAAATATAAATAAAATATCTTACAAGACTCTAAAGTGACATAGTTTCTAATTCATTCCCTCACTGTTTCAACTTGTTGCAACAACCCAATGAATATACATAACGTGCGAAAAGCGGTAAGTAAATAGAGCATTAAATTTGTTTCCAAAAGGGAAAAGGTAAGTCGAAAATGCCTCATAATTTTACTCACTGTTGAAAGCCTGAGCTTCTGAATTTATTAGTATTATTGATTAAACTTAACTCTCAAAACTTATGACATACTTGTAATGTTTGAGACATCATATCTGATATCAACCTGATTTTGTTTTCTCATATGATTCACAGTCAGCCTTCATACATCACCTGAAGCAACAGTTTTAGCTAACATGGGAATCTATTATACTATCTACTGCTAATTTTTTCTGTTGAGGACATAGCTATACTCCCACAGAAGCAAAAAAGAAGATCTAATGGGCTTATATAAAAAGATAAGTTTAAGTGACAGTAGTGGCTTTAGACATATGAAAACAGATGTTTTCTTTCATTTTGGTTATCTGCAAAGATATTTTCTCTTAGTTAGAAGTATTTAATCAAGCAATAACATGCCTTAGGGCACAGAAGTGCATTTAAAACAAGTCTTCCAAGCTAATATGTTTCTTTAAAATCCTGTTTATATAACTCTAAAAAGAAAAGCCTTAGAGGTGCAGAAGCAATTCACCTCCGTGCAGAACACAGATAACCTAAAATATGTTTTTATCTCTCAGAAACAAAGCAGTATGTATATATATAAGATATATATACACATATACGTACACACACATATATACACAAACTAGTAGCAAACAATACCTGAACTAGTAGCAAGCTAGTAGCTTTTACCATGCAAGTGAAGATCAGTGTGAAAATGAAAGCCAAAAAAAAGAAAGAAACATTGAAACATGTTATTAAACACCTTTTTTTCCCTTAACCATAACTTCTTCTTACAGCAATGAAAGAATTAGAGAGGCAGGTGAGTGTAGTTTTTACCACTCCAACAAAAGTATGTAAAATAAGGGTCATTACAACAAGGTATTTTGCTCCAAATTGAAAACTACTTTTCCTTCTCTGTGGAATTGGCAGGAGGAAGAGGCCATGAGGAGATCCTTTGGCACAAGCTACACAAACTCCCAAGTTACCAAAGCTCCTAAAGGTTTTGTTTCATTTCAGAAAGCTCCTAAAGGTTTCGTTTCGTTTCATTTCGTTTCATCATAAATTGCTTGAGAAGTGATGACTAGAAGTCACCTTTCCTCAAGCAGGAGGTGTTCTGGGAGGCCTCTTGCTTCTCTCTGAAGAGGAACACGTGTTCTGGAGTTTATCAGGAGGTGCCTATGGAAAGGTTGCTTGCATTGCTGCTAGCTTCCCTCTAACAGAGCCAATCTCCCATCTCCAGCACTTCTCACAGGCTTTGGAGGCAGCATCTTTGCTAAGAAAAAGTACAGACTCACATACTGTTAACATATCATCATGGGAAAGAAACAGAGAAAGGGAGAATATATTCAATTACTTGCCAAGTAAAAGCAATGAATAATGTGAAACACTCCCCAAATGAGTGCTATAAAGAAGCACTTCCTTCTTCTAAAAGATACACATAGGAGCATAGGAGATAGGACACAAATCAGGAAAACAAACAAATCTTGGAGTTTGACCTAGCCTGATAACCCAAGTTTAGTTTTATAATCAATCCCACAATGATAGGCAATAAAGCCTTTTGTTCAAAGCTTATCCTAAATTATGTTTTACTAATAAGGCTCCAGGTGAGGACAGACATGATAGTGCCTATTTATCCTGTTCTGGCTGGTGTCCTTTGGTCAGAAAACCTCTAGGGGCTTAGCTTTCAGGGAAAAGGTTTGTTCTCAAACCATTTTTTATAAATATGTCTTAATATTTCGGAATGTGAGCATTTCTGTATTTCTAGCTACAGAATTAGTTTGCTCTACTTTATTATTTTTCATGTAATGAAACCAATTTCTAGGGATTATAAACCTATAGCAGATGGGATGTGCTTATGTCTACAGAAGCTGAAACTAGTCTGACCTCAAGGTTCTGGATGAATTTAGGTTCTTTGAGTAAGCTTAGACCTTGATTCTGCAGGACAATTATATGGACAAGCACTTACTCTTTCTAGTGATACGCCAAAAAATCCATCCTAGGTTGTCTATTGCAAATAAATTCATATAACTGCACCTAAAAAGTAAAATATTTGTGTCCTTGTATCGTTTCCCTGATCTACACCTACAAAATAATTGTCTAAGCTGTAATCCTGTAACCATTTGTGGGGATTCTTTTACAAGCGAATTTTCAGTAAAGCTTGGTTTAAAATATGCAAGACTGAAGCACTCTATGGTGTCTTTTGTCCTGATAGGAAGAAAAACACTACATGCACTCCGATGGGTAGTCCACACAGGGATGGTTTTGCTACCTGTGTCACTAAATGCAGCAAGGATTTAACAGCCTGAAAAAATTTCAGAAGGTGAAGGTCCAACTTTGAAGTAGCAGTTGTTCTTGCAACTGCGTCTGGCTTGATTGAAGATTTCGGAGATCTCCTGTGGGCAGTAAAATGTTTATTTACTAAACCCAGGGATTGTTCACAAAGGTTAACAAATTCTATCTTTTATGAGGTATGTTGGGCACTGTTTAATAATGCAAAAGTATAGACTTTTTTTTTTTTTGGTGAATTCAATAAACATAAGATGTTCTGTGTTAAACCATATTTTTGAAGAATAAATGTTCCATTGTTTATAATGATGGATAGGGTTGTAATGATTCTGACTTGTCTTTTTTTTATTATTTGATTTAATTGTTTTATCCCAATATAGTTCTCATTCTTAAAAATGAGCATTTTAATTAAGCTGTGCTTTTATTTCTCTATAAAAACATACTGAGAACACTTCTTCACTGGGGTGAGGGGCAGGAGCAAACTCTGTTGCATACACTGAACAGTTACGATTGGAATTGGATTGCAAATCTACTGTTATACTGTCGAGGGGGGAGGGAAAAGGACAAAATGCTTTTCTCTCAAAAATAGTTTAAAGCTCAGAAATGCATCAATCTCAAATGGAAAAATGAAACAGATTTCTAAATAAAGGTCAAGCTCGTATGACAGCATTCAGAAAGCCTACAACATTAGCATGGATAGAATTTACTCAGCTTCATCCCCCTTCCTTTAATCTCAACACTTTCCTGCCCTGTTTCTGTACAGAATTTCAAAATGGATTCTAAATAAAGATATAGTCATCTACTACACCAGTGTGGGGCTGTAATTCAGGCAAGCACTTAAGCAGGTGATTAACTTTGAGCATCCACTTACCCACTTTCCTAATTAGAAATGAACTTAAGCGCATCCCTAAAGTTCTTTGCTGGGCTGGCTTTACATTACGCCTACTGACCGAGGCCCCGGAGCTGATTCCAAACCCGCCTGCCCGGGGCAGGGAGGCAGCCTGCAAGGGCAGCCGCCCCCGCGCGCTCCCGGGATTTCACCGTCTCGCTGCCAGGGCCCGAGCTGCCTCGCTCGAAGCTGGTTTCGTTATGCCACTGCAGCAGGCACCTCCTTTCTGCGTGGCGCTGGCCTCTGGTTATCTCCCCAAGGCCCTACTACTTCTTTAATAATGTGCTAAGATACTCCAAAAGCAGAAGACATAGATACTAGCCCAAATAAGCGCGCGCTCCCGGGATTTCACCGTCTCGCTGCCAGGGCTCGAGCTGCCTCGCTCGAAGCTGGTTTCGTTATGCCACTGCAGCAGGCACCTCCTTTCTGCGTGGCGCTGGCCTCTGGTTATCTCCCCAAGGCCCTACTACTTCTTTAATAATGTGCTAAGATACTCCAAAAGCAGAAGACATAGATACTAGCCCAAATAAAGGGCTGAGCCCTAAAATAAAATTCAAAAAGACCTTGCTCAGTAGCCACTTCACTGTAGATGTCCTTTATTTTCTTTAAATTGCCTTTGAATTTTCTGTAATTGCCTTTAAAGTTCCAGCTGCAGCCAGACCTTTGCTTTTGTTGCTGCCCAGGACTGCTCAGAGCTTACCTGTGTTTGCCTCACTCTGGCAGCGAGCTGGGGACTGTTCCTCTACCAAATCCTCTAAGCAGCTTGATTGGGAGGCATTTTTTGGGAGGCACTAATATTTACTACAAGATTACTGGAAAAATGCTTTTTTTTTTTTTTTTTTTGAAACCAGAACTAGGTATCACTACCTACTCATGGACTGTCACCAAGTATTCCTTTCTTTAACAGAAATGTCCTGACCAATAATGTAGAGCCGAGTTCTCTTTCCTATCCAATATATCATAAATTCCTTTCTGCATGGTGTCACAGCATCAGCAGGGGGTTGGAGAGCACCATTATCTCTTCTTTCCAAGATTACTCATTCTCATGTTGTAGGTATTGAGATGGAGAGGGTTAAACCCCTACAGCTGGAGGTAGGAGTGCAGTCTGGATCACCTGGTTCATTTGGTTATTTAAGAAGTGAGGATGCATTGGAAGGAAGCAGGAAGGATTTGTCAGAGATAACACAGAAGCTTAAATCCCATGAATGGCTTATCAATGGATATTTTGGGAAACCCACAGAATTAGGAGGTGAACCATTAGCAAGGGAGGAAAGGAACCTCCCCTAAAGGCTTACATACTATGCAAGAGGAAAACTTGCTGCTATCAATTTCAGTCACTATAATACTTCCAGTTTCTCTTAGAAGTTTATTATTATTTTTCCTAGAGATTTATACATTTAAATATCAAAACATGTGTGGCTTTTTTTATTTTCTGGACAGAATGCCTATGTCCATATCAGCAAGTACAACCTGACTCATTGGACTAGTAGAGTTATACAGTTGGTGGTCTGGTCTGATGTCTGTCCCGCCTTTTTTTTTTTTTTTTTTTTTTTTTTTTGAGGTTTTATTTTGATTTGCTGGCTTCATGGACTGAGCATTTATGCCTGGCCTGACCACATTAGGAATGCTTCTGAGACTTATCTCTTAGCTCATTTGTATCTGAAAATATACCCCACACTTTTCACTCTAAACAGCTCTAATGTGAAACGAAGCCTGGTACATGGGGTGAGTGGGAGATTTGCTTGAAAATACTGTTTTTTGATTGAAAGATTGAAATAAATGCTAATGTAGGTGCTCCCAGTGTCATAATAACCCAATTCCAGTTTATTAATAGTGAAGTACTGTATCTGAAAATGTTGAACTGTGAGAGAGATTTGACTTGTAACCTCAGATATCACTTCAATATATCTGAAAGTACCATGTAAGTAAGGATATCCTTAAGGATATCCTTAAATCCTTACTATTTCAGAACAAGTCATGAGTGAAATTACCAGTACACTTGACTTTCTATTAGGTAGGGGTTCATTTTCTAATAAAGGAAAGACATTGTCTTTCAGCATCTTTCTCAGATAAACAAGGTCAAAAAGTAATTTTTGAAATATATATTTTTGCAAAATAGATGTCCTAACAGTTATGGAAAGCCTTCCTAAAGAGTTTTGTTCGTGGTATTAACAGCTTTTTGGTTTATCCTTTATTTTTCAATACTACATCGCAGCAAAGTGCAATGTCAGCTGACCATATTTCAAATTCAAAACCTCAATCCCCTCATATTTTGTGATGAAAAATACAGAGTTGAATGAGAAGCTCTGGATAATCTTCTGTCCTTTCTTTTTTTTTTTTTTTTTTTTTTTTTTTCACAGTGACCAGTCACCATCCTAAAGCTCAGCAAGAGTTGCAAGCAGATGGGAAAGCAAAGTCTGGGCAGCACATTAGCATAATGCTCACTGCAAGTGAATGCTTAAGATGGCACTGGATTCAGCCACATGAAACTACTGAAGTGTTGTGTTGAATAAGAGTACTTTTAGTTCAGTCAGTTTGGAAGTCTGGCCAAACAGGAGCTAAAATGAAGCAGGTGGGCTTTGACAGGATCAAAAATTGACTCAGGACTGAGGTAAATTTAGTCCAGTGTAGATCTGCTCCTGACTAAGTGCAGACAGTAATTATGTGAGTTTAACATTAGCAGGTTTATTTGTAATATTTTATTTCTTGGCTCCGTATATGAGCTGTTCTGTGAGAAAACTAGTTTCACTTAAGTTAAGAGGGTATTTGCTATTAGTCCAAATCCTATGTCTGTTAAAACCTACGTTTACTATTTGCAACTGTAATTAAATCATTTAAAATCCTTTTAAGACATATGAAGTGTGTAGACTTAATTTCAACAACAAAAAATGTTACTTCCTTCTTCTCTCAGGTCTGCACAGAGGCTCATCATGAGGACAGAGCATCAGCACTAAATGTCAGCTGGATTATTGAAGATTTTGATTATATCACTGGGATTATTTTGGTCCCTTTTATTGCAGTAAATACACTAAGGCGTGCTAAAGTCAATATGAATCATTTGTTTACAATCCGGAAGATATAAAGTAAATAAGTACTTATGTAAGTAAAGTTATAACTCACAGAGGAGACAGGTAATCGTACACATAAAAATAACATCCTTGCTACACAGTCGTCCCATCACCATAACTCCATTATCTCCCCCTCCAGCTTCTGACTGTGGTTATGGTGGACATGAATTTTGCACACACGGCTCTCAGTAAGAACGTCATCTTCATCACTTGTGTCAGATAATGGATTTGATTTAAAAGATATTCCTATGCTGTGATTAAGAAATAGGAAGGGCTTTACTTCTTATGGTCTTACTATCAAATTGATACCAGCAAAATATAGGGCTGTTTACTGTTGTTGCTTCCTTATTTCTGGTTTCAGTTCTGGTAATAGCAAATGCTGGATTTCCACACAAGACACTGTAAGTCTTATTTCTGTCCCTCATCTTGCTCAATCCATATCAATATGGTATCTCATTCACCCAATAGTTTGATGCATTTTTTGCATAAATACATATGATCATGAATAAGATTTGTATAATAATACTTCAAGATTAATGTTGGACCTATTTCTAATTGCCTGAGTGTGCCTGTAATAAAAACTTGTTGAATTTGAATTAGTTAGCATTATAGACTAATGAAATCTGTAGTAAAGACAGAAAAAGAGTTATTTAGGCCTAGAAATGTGAGGGCATGACCTTGAGATTTTTAGGGAATAATTGCTAAGGATAATCAAACATTTATTTTATTTTTGATCATGGACCATATCAAGAGCATATTTAATAAGCTGACACTATTTATGGCCTAGCGGCACCATCTCAGCAGTGATATTGTGGGCTGGGCTCAGGTTAGAAGGTGACCACACCGATGTGCTGCTCTTTAGGGACTGCGTGTTCATTGGAAATTGCCAGAGCGCAGCAATCTCTCCACGGCTCTCCCAGCTCCACTCTGTGCCTGAACAAGATCCATCCTTGAGCTGGTCATGCTGGATGCCATTGTGCTCAAATGGACATGGAACAGGGCCCATCTGTGGGCTCTGTGTGTCCCAAAAGCTCTTACTACCAAGCTCTCTTAGCCCATACTAGGAAACTCCCAAACCCTTTGCAAAAAGGGGGCTGAAAAGAACAAGGAGGAGACATGGCTGTTTATTACCTGAATTTATCATCTTACTCGTTCTTACGCCTTCTTCAGAGTTAATTCACCACACTTTTGTTTGGCAAGTCTCATTCCTGTTGTTTTACTCACTAAGCAATTACTGCTTTAGGGATGGAATTCTAATCTGTAAGTCACAGCATTTCATATTAGATGTCATAAATTATTCTTTTTTGTGAAAAAAAGGATGTTGAAAGATATTAATGCACAATATTTAATAATCATCATTAAAGGGGGATAGGAGCATGTTATTTTAAATAGTTTAAAACAGATGTAGCATATTTTACTATGAGAATTCACCTTTTATTTTCGCTTTATTTTTAGTAGCTATCCAAGAGTGTTACCTGTGAAATCCTATCTATGAACTCATGCAGTATTGTGAGCTGTGAGTTTCTACATTATACTTAATAACATAATGTTCTTTTAAGAATGAAAATTGATAGAAGCTATAAGTTGTTAAATATTTTAATTTTACCTGTATTTTTTGTGACAAAAATAATTTTAATAATAAAGGACAACTGTAGACTCCTAATGACTTGAATACAGTTTGACTGTTTTTATGAAGTGCTCTGTGGGATGTCAGAATGTTTAATTCAGGATGTTAAAAACATCCCAAAATGTCACAATAATTATATCACAGCAGGCAATTAAAACACTGGAAAATGCCAACTGACTAAGTGTGTTCCCTGTTATTTAGGAAACTAATGAGTGAGTGACACATAAAGCAGAAAATACAAATTATAACCACAGAATCCAATATACATTATAATTAATTTTAATATAAAATGTGTATTAAAATAAAAAACCCTGTCCTAACAAAAGCAAAGAAAATCTTATTTAGAGCTGCCATTTGAGCCCTAGGATCTTTAACTCCCCAGGCATAAGAAATTGCTTTTATGTTTCCTCTTCATCATCTAGTTAATTAGTTGTATGTTTATATGACATTGTAATATGGGCTCACTAAGTACAGTAGTTCCACTTTGCTTTGCCAGAACAGCCTGACAAATTTTCTGTGGGTCTTTAAATTTGGCTAAGGGCAATAGGGAAGATTCGTGCGCTTGTGGGGTGAAATCCACCCATCACTTCATGGTGGGACAGCAGCAGTGTAAAAATCATCACTGACTAGGGGAATTCATGGCCCAAATGGCAGTGACTATTCCTACCTAGAAGACAAGGGAGCCTTGGAGCTGCATTTGCAGGATACTTGCGTTAGAATGACGATAGGTTAATCGAACTGGCAGTGCAATCAGAGAGAGATAAGATTTTGATTTAATTTGGACAGAGATTTCATCCGTAATTATTAAGCCAATATCCTATTCTTGCAAACACAATGGACATAAACTATTTTGGAGGACAGAAGTAAGAAGCATGGCTACTTCTTTTTTTTTTTTTTTTAAAAAAAAGGAGGGATTTAATAAAGGTGACAATTCTCATTAACTAATGAGACTGGAATAAATTATTACTCCAAATGAGCAGATTAAGGAACAGAAAAATATATAAAGTGTCAAGCAGGGAAAGAAGCTGTCAGGGATGGCTGAGGAATTGCTGTCACTGATCCCATGCAAAGCTGCAGTAGACAATAGCCTATTCTCACCATCATAAGGTTTTCTGTGGCAACCATTACCTCAGGATCTCACAGCAATTTGATCTGACATAAATCAGCATCACTACTGAAGGGCACAACCTTAGATGCTCATTCTTGACCCTTCTCTTGAGCAAATGTTGCATACAGGTGCAACGTGAGCTTGGTGTGGCACTGGGCTGGCTAGACACTAACCTGGCCCCAAAATGTAATTTCCACTTGGATGATATCTGTATCCGGTCCACCACACGCCTTCCTGGGCACTGGTTCAAGGAAGGGCAAGACTCAAGCAGTGGTGCCAGTTTCTACTGGATTAAGCTAATTGAGAAGCTGTGATGTAAAATATTGCATTGCTCTCCCAGCTGCTGTAATGCAAAACGAAGCATTGCTGTGCCAGCCTGAGCACTGGAAACTTCAGTGTTTAGTATTCTTTCAGTATCCTTTAAAATGAGCACCCCTTTCACAGCTCCTTGGCATGAAATAATCCCCTGATTTCTGTAACAGAGCAGCATGCAGCAAAAGCCTCAGATCCATCTCAGGTAAAAGGCTGAGAGTTAATCATATTTTGTGGATCCCTTTGCTTCTGCTCACAGACTATAGTGCTATTTTGTACTTTTTTCATCATCCAGAATGTCAGCTCTGCGCGGAGACAATCGACTTGTAAACAGCATTTCCTCTCCTTTCTGTTTCTGGCATCACAGAGTGGTAAATGGTCACTCAACCCCTACAGAGGTTGTGCTATTTTGCTTCAGATCTAAACATCGGTACATAACATTAACAAGGGTTTCATAGTCCTCACTGGTGGCTCCTTCAAACACCTTCCTTTACTCCTATGGATTTTTGATGTTTGTTTGGCTACACAGCCTTCTTTTCCAGGATCTGATGTCTCAAATCTTTCATTCTCTTAACAGTTAAATGTTTGATTTGCCAGTATATTCTCCCTGTCCTCCCTTCCTCTCCCACACACTTGCTCTTCCCAAGCCGTCTTCCAGGAGATACGAAAGGAAGAAAAAGTGCTGGCATGCACACCTGAAATCCAAGAAGAATGCAATTACTTCAGGATTACCTTTCTCCTTATGCTGGTTGTTGGGAGCCAATGTCCTTCTCATTATACATTATACAAGCACAACTCGTTGGCATGCCCTTAGAAGTAAGCTTTTGAGGCCAACTGATGCTACTCTGGAAAAAAATCTACTAATCTTCTTTGAATGAGGCTCAAGACTTAAATCTGTTTTTCTTCATCTGGTTTGATAAATATGTACATACCAGCTAGCTGAATGTAATTCCTATTTTCTTACAGACATATTATATATGTATATGTATATAAGAGCATCTTTCTGTCGCAAGGAAGCCAGTACAGAGTGAGATAGCCAGTAAGACAACACAGTGGTGCATCCCAGTACAGTTTTTCATTTCACTAAGGTCAATATATTTCTCTCTGCTGGTTGCCATGAAATGAATAAAGTTTTTATGCTCCAAACTGCATGGCTCCAGACAACCCCAGAATCTAGAAACTGGGAATTCAGTTATATTCTCATGCTCTGCATATGCCTTGCACTGCTCGCCAGGCTCCATGCTGCAAGCCTTGTTTAGTTATGACTGGAGTAAGAGGAGAGTTAAGGGGAGCTCTAAAGAAACAGAGAAAAAAGTCCTCTGTGGGAGCTGTCTGTATCTCTTAAATGTCAGATGAAATGCACTTACATTAGAGGTCCAGCACATCTTCAGCTTCACTATCCATCCATATTATTGTGTTTTTCATGTAAAAGCCACTGAAGATGGTAACTTTGAAAGTAGCAGGTACTCCTTTTATAGGAGTTATTATAATAAACACTTTTTTCCTCCTTCCATATTCAGAAAGAATATTGCAGACCAACTGCCAAGAAGGAAGTTAAAGAAATCAATTTAACACATAGAAATTACCAATTTGTGATTTTCTTGAAAAGAAAGTCTGGACAGACAAGGACTGTAGTCATTATTATGAAGCTCTTCTCAGTCACAAAGGCATTAGAAAAGATATTTATAGCTGACCTTTCAAGATTCATAATTCTCTTCAATAAAGAACTATAGAATTTTGCAGTAAATGTTTTATTGCATCTGGATAGATGAAAGTGACACATACTATGTAGAATAATAGAGTTTATAAAATGCTTTTTTTCAACAGACCATTCCAACTAGATCACATGAAAAATTTCTATCGTTTACAAGGTGACTTGATCTCTGAGGATATTTAGAGCTCATACAAAGCAGAAATAAAAAACTATGAATAAATATCTACCAAAAAATTCTGAGCCTGAACTTTGTGTTTTTGTCAGACAATAGAAATTTCTTCTGGTCATCCCAAGAGAAGACAAATATTCTTTTTTGTTTACCTCAATAACAGAGAGTAGCAATTTTATTCTGTTTGGTTTAAAAAGCACTGTAAAAGACTAAACTTTTTGAAAGGCAACCTTTCTTTCACTTATATTGGTTTCATACTTTTCTCTATCTGAACACACTTACAAAAAGCAAGTGGAAGTAGATGAAAATGCTGTATGCTGGTATTTTACAAATTTATATGAGCAACTTTACATTGACTAATTCACTTTACTATCAACTGAATTGCTTAATATAGATGAAGTTATCTATGTGTGTTTGCAAGCTCCATCCATTCAGCCATAATTGTGTTTTATTGGTATCTTGCACAGTTCAACCTCTGAATTAAAATGGTTATAGATTAAAAAAAACATAAAAGCCTAATATTAAATCAGATTTCTTAGATGTCTGAGGAAGTTTCAGTACCTAAATAATGAAATATATCATGTAAAGACATAATATTTTCTAAAAAATTAATGCAGTCCTAAAGTCTTTTAAAACAAATTGTTCATAATTCTGTTAATTATTTTTTCCTGCAAATTTCCAAAATTTCTTCCAGTTATTTATACTTTATTTTATACCAAAATATCTATTATGAATAAATCTATACCAGGCCATCAATGGCTCTAATTCTTGAATTCGGATAAATAAATTTTAGTAGCAGCCTTGAAACTGAACGTAGCATTGAAATGATCAGCCAGTTTTTATTTTTCTCCGTGTGTTCAAAAGAATGACCAGGAGAGCTAGCCTTCAAAATTCTTGTGAAACCAAGTGTGTTGGCTACCAGAACTGAGGGTCACGAGGTACTTGTAAGGTGTAGAATTCAGAAGTGTGAAGTGGGAACATGTCCTGACTCTGTCCCCACACCCTATTCAAGTCCCTTTCCAGAGCCTAGCTGGATGCGAAGTGCCCATGGGTCCTTCAGAGAAGTCTGTGACCTGGACAATCAACAAACCGGACCCAGGAGCTGGCTGGAGCGCTTGCTTATCCCAAAATATGGGCAAAGCTATAGGAAGGAACTCATCACTCATGATATGGATTACTGCAATCCACATCTCCCTTTATACTTGACCAAGGCCTCTGTAGGCAGTGCAATGTACTTAGCTTTCAGATACACCTCTTTCAGACCATATAATCATTCGAAGTTTATATTCTAAGCCTCTTTCATGTAGTCTGTACCTCTTTTTTAAGATTTAGTTAGAAGTGTGTAAACCTGAATGGGGGCTGAATAGAAAAAAAGATGATGTGAACATTAGTAAAAATAATAGAGACCAACTTCTTATTGATCTGTGTCTTAAACCCTGCTATTCCTACCTAACAGATCATCCTGATGTGCTAATTCTCCTGTCCTGTTCCTTTATTTTTCTACCTCTTAGAGCACTTCTGTGAAAACTACATTTTTGGCAGGGTGTGTAGCAGCTCATGCAGGGACTTAGACTGTGTATGATGACTGGACAGCTAGAGCTGCTGAAGTTACACTCTCATGCCTTAAAAAGGGACACACATTTTGCTATTCTCTATGGTGTTAACTTTAAATTTTTGTTCTGCTGTTAAGATAAAATATTCAATGGACTAGAAATTAAATATATGATTTCTGGATTATTTTGCATTTGAAAAATTGCTTCTCTTTCTAAACAAAGGCAAAAACTAACAATATTTCTTTCAGAAAATGTTAAAGTTTTGACACATTCATTTTTTCCCTATTTCCCTATTATGTCTGGAGTGTCATTTTCAGCATTCAATTTTTTATTCACATTTTAAAACATATTTATTCAATTGTCTTGATTAACTATCTGTAGAATTTAAATTTCATATTATAAATGGTATAATAATTGTTTCAGACATTATATTATCCATGCATAGATCATTGACTTGGACACTTTGGGGCAATTTATGAGACATATTATGTTTGTGATAATAATGTCCTTTGACTTCCTCTTAATAAGAGTAATCGGCTGCTTATTTAGTGACTAGGTCTCTGAAATTTTCCAGTCTCTTATGTGCCATGATTTTCCTTGATCTGGCCTCTTAACCCAACCTGCCTCTTCTATTCTTCCACTGCTCATCTGTCTGTTGACAGAGACAGAGAGATATGAAAGGCAAGAAGATCGAATTAGCCATGACCATGGAAACTAGGTCACAAGGCAGTGATAGACTTCTATTTTTTTCTTCAGCTTTCAAGTTACTCAGCTGTAAAAACCTTTGGGTATTAGTTTTTGGGCTAATGACTTTTTATAGTCAAAAATCCACCGCCTAATTTTAGTAAATGATTCTTTCACATTTTGACTCTCATTCATTTCCTATTACTCTAAGAAATTATCACTACAGTTATGCATAAGCAGCAGGGAAATATATATATAGCTGGGATTTCCCCTCTGTGCACTGGTGATGTTATTCTTAAGAGATTGTGTTGTTAGCTTTTTCCTGACAAATTAATGACTTTGTCTCTGACTTTTAAATTTAAAAACCATCCTATTTTTTTCTGTCTATAAATTCATGTTAATGGAAATTTCAAAATCACCAGTTTAATGTGGAAAAGTGCAGCCATTAATCTAACCTTGAGAGGTTTCCACAATCCTTTTCTTCCCTAGCGTCCTCCCCTTGTGATCTGAAGGCTTCAGTCACCTTCAGTAGCCTGTTTTTTGTGGGGAATACCCCCCTTTACTAAGGAATTGTCAAAGTTAGTTACTGAGGAAAACCACACAAAGAAATAATGCTCACAGCTGGAAGACTAAAGGCATGTGGTGAGCGATTGAAAAAAATCTGGTGTTGAGGTACTGACGTGGGAGATGTCCGATGGGATGCGGGCAAGAACCATAGCTTGGGGTAAATAAGCAGTTATTGACTGCGGAACACTGACGGGGTGATTTCTGCCTCTGCTAAGCTGTTTTTTGAGGCAGTCGGTGTTCACAAGCTGTTTTAAAGTGAGGGAAGAGCAAAGACATAGCCTGGCTGCGGCCTTGTCCCTCTGTGGAATGTTCCTGTGCCAGCCTTTCCTTTACTTCACCTGTGTCCTTGGCCTGTATCTATGGAAAAATTCCTTTATGGCTGCAGTCTTGTAAGAAGCATTTTCAGAGGAAACGATGGGTGTATCAGGAGGGGCGGGGTAGCTGAGCTCCCCAAGCCTGAGGCCCTCTCTCTAGCAGAAGAATTAATATTTGCAGAAGGCGGCACCTGCAGCTTTATAGGAGGCAAAGTCTTTGCCTGAGACCGATGAGCCATCTTGGAGGAATTCATCCGTACGGCACATAACCTGATAGCAGAAAGAAGAAGTACTGTTTATGGGTTCTTTAGATTTGCTAAAAGACCCTAATGATCTTTTAGGTATTCCTTCTGTCTTTTCAGTCTTTGCTAATGTAATGAATAACTGAGCATATATAGTGGAATGCACGTGCTGGATCAAAGCCCAGCTTTTCCAGTGTCCAGTGACCGGTAATACAGATTGAGGAAGATGGTACAGAAAACTCTTCAATAAACAAAAACCTTCCCACATGGAAGTGCCTAACTCACCACACTAATATGTAGTGATTGGCTTAATTCCTCAGTATTTGTTTTTTTTTTTTCTTAGGATTTTATTTAAGTTTTTTGTCTGTGAGGAGGAAAAAACAAACACTTAACCTGTTAATCTGAAATACTTTGTAAAGAGGAGAAACTGTGATATGTGAAAGAAACAGCATGTAACAGCCAGACGCCTGCTTGCCTGGTCTGTCCCAAGAAATTCATGGCAAACTGCAGCACCATTTGTTTGATCAGGTTCTGCCTCGCTCACTCAATAACACCTTGCTCTCTGTTGTAAGATGCAAAACCTTAAAACAGATCTGAGAATTATCTGTATGAATGCGTGTTTTGATTATATGACTGATGACCCTCTACCCAGAACGTTTAGTGCAAATGCTTTGAAGTTTTGGAAGAGACTGGAATCCCAGTAGTCCAATGCAATAAGTTATGTGTTTCCAGTTATGCTGTTTTACAAGATAATATGTTCAGAACAGCATGACCTAGCAATAAATATTTCCAGATATGAACTAAAATATTTTGAAAATCCTCAGCTTTTTATCTGATACATGAAGGAGGGATAGAATTAATAGTTTATATTTATACATGTATGTATGTAGGCAGAGCTGCTGAAAGCCTCACACGGATGCAGAATAATGGATAGACTAGTTGGATGATAAATAAGCCTAAACTCTGAAAAGGTTTTTCCTCTGAAAGGGAAAAGTAATATACATTATTCCAGAATAGAGCATAAAAATTGTGCTAGCATCGTCTAGGAAAGGGTGGGGAAGGAGAGAAAAAAATTTATTGGTACTTCTAAGAATGACTTTTGTAACTTCTCTGTGAGTAATGTAGTCTTCCCAGAATCAAGTCAATAAAACCTTTTTATACTAGCACATATCGTTATGCATCTTGTACCTATTTGATGATCTTTTTGGGTCTATTTCTCTAATTACATAAAGTAGAAAAATATGAATGCAAAATAGGATGATGTAACTGTTCCACAAGTTACATAAGTTAATAGCTACACACTAGTCATACAAGCTCTGGTTTAACAATTTTATATAATCGATTGCTAATGTCTGATCTGAATTTCAAGAAAAGTCAATCTGAAATCATTTTTTAGTGCATGCATCTTTTTAGAAGACCAACCGACTACTGTGGGGTTATTGTTGGCTTAGGCATACAACTAAGAAAACCTAAACCACCACTGGGAAAAACTTCGGAAAATACCTACAAGAGCTGGTCTTCAGAAAGGGAGTGCAGAGCTTGCTGCATATTAAAACGCCCGGAAATATTTCAAGTTTGGTGTCTATAGGTAAAGAACACACACAAAAGTTTTGGAACTTCTTTTCTTTGAGTTTCCCAAGCTCTCTGTCTTTCTTCTCTTTGTTCTCCCTATTGTCTTTTAGGAGGAAGAAAAGGAGGAAGTGTCACAGCTGCAATGACACTTCCAGTATTTTGAATTACCAAGCAGTTTTATGACTTTGAATCCCCACATATTTCAGGTGTCTCTATACAGTTTATAGAGAATCACTGTCCCTGCATAAATTATAAACTATCAGGCAGTCATACTGGTCTTCCAAGTCCTTTCCATTGCTGTGGCCATCACTCTGGACAACACTCCATATTCAAGAAGGATACAAAGGCATTCTTTAAAACATGCATGAACTTGGGTAGGCCATAAAATCTTTTCCTGGTTCAGGGTGTAATAGTAAAAAAATTGTCTGAGAGGTCGTTAAGTATTGAATGTGTTATGAAGACCTACTGAAGATGAGCTGAGGCAAAATAAATGAAGTATTTATTATGGGATGTAGCAGTGTCAACATCTCTCCTACCCTCTTTTTCTATGCAGTTTTTCTACATGGCCTAAACTTTCTTGGAGGAAGAGACTGCACTGATGCTGGGGAAAGTCGGTTAGGTGACACAGGCCAGATCTGAGAAGCTGAGAAGCTGAGATTAGGTAATATTTGGACCAAATTGAGAGCGTCAGTGGAAGTGTTTTACCCACAAAATAGCTGTGCTGAATCAGAGTGGAGAGAGATGACCAAAGGGACTTAACCTGTGATTCAGCCTTTTACTGAGTTTGTATCAGATCTGATCAAGAGTAAGGGCATCACAGAGCTGCTACTTCTCCTGCAGCAGACAGTGGGATGAGAGACCCTGAGCACTGTGTTAGTGTTATGTTATTGCTGGGGTCTGGCATGTTTAGTTCTCCACAGTATTGCTGCTTGGTTCTGCTGCTTGGTGGGCCTGTTTGGAGGCTTGTTCTTCTGAATATCTGCATTGCTTTATGTGCACAGCGGTGTCCACTTAGGGATTTACTTCATTCAAAAAGGTGGTTGCAGTACAGGTTAGGAGAAAGAGTCTTGTCCTGAATGTTGGGAGGCATTCCTCCTGTAACCAACCACCAGAGCACCCTATTTTGCCTGTGGAACTGTGCAATAAAAGAGTGTAATTTTCATTTTATTTGAGGAGAAGTAATAGTTAAGGAATGAATATATGGAGGCTCTGAATTTAAGTGGTGGCTCACATGTTTTCATAATTTTTTGCTTAGTATGAACTAACTATTTTCTATGACTAGCTAACTGTACCTTATTCTTCTCAAGAGCCTTTCACAGGTGTACAGGATGAATAAACCATGTAAGATTTAGACAAGTGCCATCTGATGTCTGAATATACTTTAAGTAACTACAAGTAGAAATTAAACATCTAAGCAGTAAATCCTTTGAAAATAAAAATGAATGCTATTAGCAGCTGGAATTTGCATAGAACCTCTTAAAAGTAAACCCACTTTTGCTGCACTCAGAAACTGGCAGCATATGGTGGCAAAGAACTGAATCAGGCTATACTTAGTCCTATACAACAGGTGTAAAAACAAATGTTTAGATAAAAAGGGGTAGGCTCGTTATTAAGACTGTATCATGATATGTGTATTCTTCCAGGGGTGAAATGCTCACATTTATTTCTTAACTAGTGAATATTTTCTTCTTTTTAAGTGGAGAAACTCTAATTTTCATTTCTTTAAATGTTCTTGTTCACAATGAAGAAATAATCATGAGTCTATTGACAGAGCACTTACTTATGGAGCAGTGGTTAACTGTGAACTTACTCAAAGCAGTTTAAAACTTTTATGTAACTGAAAGCATTTAGATTGGAAATATAATTTAAATGGGAGAAAGTCGAAGCAATAAGAAGAAAAGGTGTATTTTTAATTTATGGTAGCACAATTTGAATGTATAATTCTGTAGGCAAATTCTATGGGAAAATCCATAGCATAAATATAAGGACTAGGCATAGGAGCAGTTCTTTAGGTGTGCTTGCTGATGCTAAGCTTGAGTGAAGTGTGCTGGTCCCTACTAGAGACTGGGTAGACAGGTTTATTCTGTCCAGTATGGAATTTCTTATGTTAGCACTGGATGAAACTGCAGTTTTTGTCTAATAAGAAAGAAAGAAAGAAAAAAAAACACTTAGGAACTATAAGAGAGGAATATATTTTTCCTCTAGAAGTCTCTTCCAACCTTAAGCATTCTATGATTCTGTGATTACATTGGTGTTAGGGTAGACTCTTTCAAGAGTCCTGCACCTGCAAGTCTGTAAATGACTGGTCTGCATTTTGGTTCCCAAACCCATAGGGTGCACCTGAGTTATGTTTTCAAGAATGACTCTGCAAATATGAGAGCTTGAAATCACTATTTTGGTTGCAAGTCTCATTTTGTTGCATCAGTTTGAGAGCTAAAGCCTTAAGCAAAGCTTTTTTATTTTAAAACTGAAAGCAGTATGACTTGTGGCATAAGGTACAGTGTCAGTAAGCTAGCTGCTGGACTAGCAGCCTTGTAATTCCCACTGTATATTATCAGTGGGGGGCAAGCTCTAATTTGGAGTTTGTTCTCACATATATTTCAGATAATGTCCACTCAGTTTCTTTAAATGAAAAGGAAACTTCAGCTGATCTTTTTTAAACCCAGTGGGAGCTGGCAGCCATTTTCAATGTGCAGAACTGGGTCCTCTGCTGAATGTGAAAATTGCAAAAAAAAAAAGAACATATGATCTAGGACGTGAAGATATTTCCTTTAGAAATTCCCTGGATGAAAAAAGCAGCACTGAATGTGTCTACACCTGGCCACTGCTGCTAGTTATCCTGCCTTGCCTGACTCTACAGAGCTCATGGGCTCTGCAAGGGGCTGCCCAGGGGCTAAGTCTACTTCTGATCCCATCTATTTTAGGGACCAGAATTACTCAACCTTTCCCAGCTCCAAAAGCTCACTTAACACCTGGTTTATCACTCGTTTTTCTTTATTAGGGCTGTAGAGCAACTGAAAAGCACAATAGTGGTTTGCTGCTTGGTCATGATCATCATTACAGTGTCAGTAGTCCAGCAACTGGAGTCTAAATGATGATGATATGAAACTGGGAGGAGCAGCTGATACCCCAGAGAGCTGCACTGCCATCCAGAGGGATCTGGACAGACTGGATAACTGGACAGTGAAAAACCTCATGAAATGCAACAAGGCCAAGCGCAAGGTCCTGCACCTGGGGAGGAATAACCCCAGACTCCAGTACAGGCTGGGGACTGACCTTCTGGAGAGCAGTTCTGCAGAGAGGGACTTGGGCGTCATGGTGGACAACAAGTTGACCATGAGGCAGCAGTGTGCCCTCGTGGCCAAGAAGGCCAATGG
>NW_010585685.1:245472-316099 GCF_000705375.1 Tinamus guttatus
AATGGCCACAAACTGAAACACCAAAAGTTCCACAGGAACTTAAGGAAAAATTTCTTAACAGTGAGGGTGACAGAGCACTGGAACAGGCTGCCCAGAGAGGTTGTGGGGTCTCCTTCTCTGGAGATCTTCAAAACCCGCTTGGACGCAGCCCTGTGCCACGTGTTCTAGGTGACCTTGCGCGTACAGGGGGGTTGGACTAGATGATCTCTAGAGGTCCCTTCCAACCTTAAGCATTCTATGATTCTATGATAAATTGCCTCTCTTTCATATATGTTTAATCAGCCCCTTAGACATAATCCTATAGATTGTCGTATCCATCATGTGCCCTTTTAATTTTTTAATTACTTTATGCATATGCTAACCATGTACACAAGCTCTAGTTCTTAGTGCCACTGCATGCTCAGATCGCGCTATACTTGCTTGGAAGCTCTTACTGATGTTTCCCAAACTGCATGTCATTCTCCACACAGTGCCATAGGTTGCCTTTCATTTGTCCTTCAGTAGTCAGTGGACATCTTTCTTGCCAGTCATTTCTTTCTGGTTTATCTGCTGCAGTCTTCATCTGCCATTACTTTAATTGCACAGCTATAATAGTTAGATTTTATATTTTTCAGAATTTCATGGCATTGTGTTAACTGCCTTGGCCAGGGTCAACTGAGTATTCACCTTGTCAAAGGGAATCTTCAGGTAGCTGTCACGCCTTGCTTCAGTACAGTGCTTAGCACAATCCTCAGTATGCAGCCACCAGAGTTTGATTCTTAAAGCATTTTAAACATTCTGAAAATGGTAGCAGAATTGATCTCTTCTCATTTGTTAGGGTTTGCATGATCAATCTGCTTCAGTAATTGTTTGAGTGCTCTCCAAATGTCCATAGTCATCAACAAATTTTCTTCACTGGAAAGCTGGAACTATGGCATTTAATTTCAACATAACAGCCCAAGATCACAGATTAAATAGGCATCACTTAGAAAAAGAATGTTTCTGATTCCTTACTAGGATAGGTTGATCAATTGTGATGGAAAATAAATTATTTGTAAATTAGAGATTTTTAAAATTAGAATACCTATTAGTGCCACGTATTTGTTTTGTGCAGATACAAGACTTTTAATGGCACATCAACAGAATTAAGTACCAGAAATAAAAAATGTACATTTGCACAAATAAGAAGGACCCAGTTGTGCTCTGTGAGCCATACAATGCCTGACAGAGGTGAATTGGGCATTTCTCAATTTGTAGATCACAATGAAAATCAGGGTCTTAGTGACAATTGATTATTATTGTATGTGCTATAATTAAATTATAGACAGCTTCCATTCTCTACTTGTCTTTCAATCCACATGGGAATAGAGTTCTATTTAATAATTCAAACATCAATTTTTGAAAAATGCATGGCCTAATCCCATTTTTTTCTGTTATTTCAAAAAGAATACAGGTCACAAATTATCTGTAGTTCTGAAAGAAAAAAACATTGTAGTGGCAAAAAGATGAAAATAGTACACATGAATTGATCGGGAGGCCTATAAGAAGATACCTGTAATTATAAAAAATTATGACATTCACATGGGAAGAAAAAAACAATAAAATCCACAACAAATACACTACATAACAATGAAATATGGTATTTATTTACAGTCTCAAATAAAAAAAATTCTTACAAGCTGACAGTATTCAGAGCACTGATATCTTTACTAGAACAACCAATATGTGGTAAAACCAGGAGAATCTTCAGGTTCATATTTTTGTTTTTCTCGTGCGGAATTTCAACACCATCTCCTATTTAAAAGTGTTGTTTCCCAGAAGAATTGAATCTTCTCCAGCAGTGTATCAGCTTATGCCAGAAAACAAACTCTTTTCCTCTTTGAAGAACTATATGTTTGTCAGATGACTAAGTGCTACTTAGTCAATGTAAAGTGCTACTTTCAATGTAAAATTAGATTTAGCTTGTTAACTTTCAATGTAAAATTAGATTTAGCTTGGATCAACTTGTACTGAAAAAAATTAAAAATATGCTTCAACTATTTAGGAGTATGAATTCTGCTATACCTTGAAAATACCTTGCCATATAGAAGATACTTGTATAACCTACTCTTATCCCTGATATTTAACTGGTAATCAGAATTTCTCAATCAAACAGATTTATATTCCTTAAGATAAACACATTGTAATTCAATTTTCCATAAACTAGATCTTGAATCCAAATGAAAAATGTCAGATTTCTCCTTCATTTCTCATAATTCCAGATTTTTTATATTTTTGCCGTTTCATAAGAGCAGGTTCTCATATGGCCCTTCTCATCTTTTCTTCCAGTGTGGAAGCCCACGAAAAGCTGAGCAAATATGTCTTTATGTTCAGTGATCCAGTCCTCAAAAAATGCTTTAGTTCTGCTTCTTTTTCTTTCTGTTTGCTGCACTGTAGCTGCACTGTTTCCTTGTGTAAATGGAATATTTGAACTTATGTGTGTTCCATTTTGTAAATTAGTTCTAATTTTTCATTTATTTTTCATTTATCATTATTATTTTAATATTTGATCACTTAAAGAACAAAACTAGGAAGAAAAAAGAGATTTAAAGATATGTTCTGAGCATCACAAATGCATGCAAGAGGGCACAGCTATTTCCTGAAGAGCATTTAGCCGTTATCAAACTGCCCTCTGAATACCTTCGCTGCTGGAAGACAGTATTTTACTTGCTTCTTAATTGTTGAAAGCCCTCTAAAAGGATTTCCCTTCTCACCTATTTCGTTGTTACTACTGCTACTACATGTGATTACTTAGAATAAATAGATGGCTCCTCAGCAACACTTCTTGCCCCATTTTCCCTGCTCTGTGGCAATGTGAAGGCAACGTCCCTGTGAAGGCCGGTGAGAGATGTGCTCTGCATCCCTCTCTGATACCCTAATTGGCCACTTTCCCAGCTGACCCTCTATTCAGATCTCAATTCTGATTGCTTCTCAATGAATGCAACAAGACTAATTAACTGTATAAAAGTAGGGATTTTCTTAGCATTACTGACAATGCCTCTATTTAATACTACCTTGGAAGTTCAGCAATTCTTATTGCAAAAAAGAGTAAGTGCTCAAAGCTCATGGGTTTATAATTTCTTCCCTAATTCCCTCATTGCTTCTGAACTTGAACAAATCACACAAGTTACTGAAAACAAGTAGTCTAATCAGGATGAGACACCTTTCTGACCGGGTGCCCAATGACTTTACCAGACAGCTTCTGCTGATATCAGTATCACACAGACTGGCTGTTTTGACTTTATAGCTGCAGATTAGTAGTGATTTACTGTACTGGTACCTACCACTGAAAACAGGAACTGTTAAAAATAGTCAGTGTGTACAAAATAAGACTATCTCCTGGGCTCCTTCTTATGGTAATGCAATATTTTTATGATCAAGTTTCAAGGCTAGACAGTGTTAATGAGAAGTTCCCTGTATTACTTTGACTAAGCCTCAGCTTGGGGTAACATTCTGAGTGCTGAGAAATTATTTCAGCCTCTGTTGTTGAAGATCCTCTTGCTGGGGTGATACTGGGGTACACAAGGTGCACCAGTAAATATCTCATATTGATATGGGGCATCATACTTGCTTCAAAAAACTGGAATTAGATCCAGATTGTGTATTTTATTAAACACAACAAGTACTGATAACTGTAGCTCTTAGACATTGGAATCATATACAGGGAAGTGAAAGTATAAGCACTGATTTGCTAACTCTCTAAGACATGTTATTGCAAGCTTTACAGAAATATATTTTTGGAAAGATTTTTGAAACATAATATTGATTTATAGCGTCTTAATCTTAATAAGAAAGGCATATTGATGGTGTACTGCACTGGATACTTCATACATGATCTTGTGATTTTGGTGAATGCAATATATACATTAATGGTGTTACTGTGATATAAACATATCTAATTCATGATTCTTTAGTCATTTTTATGTATGTTTTGAGGTAAGAAAAGACTATTACTTTCATTATGAGGTAGTTCCTAATCAGTAATAGAAGTTCAGTTATGTTACTCTTGTCTGTTAGAGTGGTCACTCTTTTTTCATATAAAACCTGAAAGTCTGTATTCATAGAGGGAGTGAGAAGATGGAAGAAAATGGTTACACTAGCTTCATCTTCTTTTATTAAGTAACAAATATCAAGAGAACAAATAAACACACTTTATTAAAAAGATAATTATTAGTATGTAACAATGCATACCCTTCTACCATATTAGAGTTTTAGCTGTAATACCTATGTTTTATACTAATATTTTATGTTAAAAGCAACCTAATTAATCCATGAGTTTTTTTTTTTCAGTCTGTAAAACAAATATGATACAGAAACTATAAATAGTCTTTACACTCCAGACTTTTTAGGTGTGAAGAGAGCAATTTTCTAGCTGTCTGGAGACACACAAACTACAGGAGAGATTTCCTTACAGGAAAGATTTTTTCTACATTTGAGCTGAATCTTAGAACTTGTGGTCAAAAAATAAGAAATAAACTGCAGTAGTGGAATTTTCAATTATTTCTATGTTACTGTGCAGTATCATCTTTACAGTTTTTTTACTGTTCAAGAACACTGTTAGAAGTCACTGGGGAGTCACTTCTTAATTAGTAAGAGATTACTTTGACTCCAATAGAAGCTGGCTTAGATCTTGAGTATACAAAAGCCATGGCTACTCAGGAACTGATCTAAAGTTTATTAAATTAAATAGAAAGACTCCCACTGACTTTACTGATATTTGAATCAGACTTTCAAGTGGTGTCCTGTGATCTCATGTGTTTGTTACTGGTGCTTGTCTAATCAGAAAGGACCCGACTGTGTTTTGATGTGGACAATAGGTAGTTATTTTCATCCCAGCAAAACAGATACTCAGGGTTACTGTTCTGGTTTTCCTCTTAGTTTTTACTGACATAAAAATTCTAGAAGAATTCAAGACAAAGAAGCAAAGAAGCAAAAGTAAGAACTGTTTAACACCAGCCAGCAGAGGCATATATGCTGAGGTGTATAGCTCTTCTTGATTATTAAGGGATATCCAATCAATAACTCACTTCTGAAATGTAGAAGACAGCCAATCACGAGTCAGAACAGAAACTGTTTGCCCGATTAAAGATATTACACACCATTCAATGTAATTCTTTTCTATTTTCATTTTGAAAAATCAGTTAGACAAGTCTCAAATAATGTATTTTGCAATCTGTTCTTACGTAAGCTAAAAAGCTTTGGCACAGAAGCCAAAAATTAGAAAAGCTGTATCAAGAGCTTTACCATCGCAGCCTTAAATAGCACAAGGCTTCAGTACAGGGAAGCGACAAGGTAGGAACAACATGGGAAATATGACCAACAAATTCATACATTTTTATGTTTCTATCCTTCTAAAGGCTTTAAACTCTTTGCATTACTCTCATCTATGCATTTGTTCGTAAATACCAAATAGTAGCATCTTGCTACTATTTTTATTTATTTCTATTTATTTATTTTTATTTGCTACAAATTTGTTCACAAATTCTAAATAGTGGCATCTTGCTACTATTTTTGTTTGGCCCAACGAGAAGGGCCAAACTCTTCTTGATGGTGGCCAGTGACAGGACAAGGGGAAATGGGTACAAGTTGAAACACAGGAAGTTCCATCTCCATTTGAGGAAGAACTTCTTTACTGTGAGGGTGACAAAGCCCTGGAACCAGCTGCCCAGAGAGGTTGCGGAATCTCGCTCTCTGGAGATCTTCCAAACTGTAACAGTACAAGAGGGCTGTGGAGCTGCTGGAGAGAGTCCAGCACAGGGCTACGAGGATGATCAGGGGCCTGGAATATCTGCCCTACGAGGGGCGACTGAGGGAGCTGGGCCTGTTCAGCCTGGAGAAGAGAAGGCTGAGAGGGCCCCTGATCAGTGTCTATAAGTACCTCAAGGGAGGCAGTGAGGAGGATGGTGCTGGCCTCTTTTCCCTTGTGGCCACTGACAGAACTAGGGGTAATGGCCACAAACTGAAACACCAAAAGTTTCACAGGAACTTAAGGAAAAATTTCTTAACAGTGAGGGTGACAGAGCGCTGGAACAGGCGGCCCACAGAGGTTGTGGAGTCTCCTTCTCTGGAGATCTTCAAAACTCGCTTGGACGCAGTCCTGTGCCATGTGGCCTAGGTGACCCTGCGTGTGCCAGGGGGTTGGACTAGATGATCTCTAGAGGTCCCTTCCAACCTTGAGCATTCTATGATTCTATGATTCTATGAACAAAGCTCTAGAAAGCCACATACCAAAGCTCTAGAAAGTAGATGTCCTCACAAGCCAGAGTTCATTGTTCCAGTGCACACAGTGAGGAAAAGTACTTTTTCTTTCCTTCAGCTTCCAGGTTTACCCTGATTGAGAACAAATTTGACCTTTGGTGATATAAGGACTTGAATTGTGCCCAGGTGATCTACAGTGAGACCCTACTCATTTTCAGTTTTTGTTTTGTTGATTAATGAAACAATCTGGGATTTTCCGCCCCCCAGACTGGGGAGGCTTGTCATGCATTTAAGCACACCTCTACCACTTGCTGCCAACACAAACACATACATGCTCTCAAAGGGTTACTAAGGAAACCAGAAACTATGGTAACCCAGAGGAGAAGCACTCTTATTTGTCCAAGGGGAGGGGAAGGAAAATTCAGGCAGTAATCATACTGAAGGTCCTGATCTTTCCATCTCCCTTCGGCTCCAGCAGGCCTTCTGTTTCACATATTCTCTTTCCAACAGAGAAACTGGAATCTCTACTTAGATAAAAGTACAGAAACATCACTGCAGTCATGTAGGTGAGAGGGAATGCAAGAAATTGACTTGGGTGATATTACTACCCCAAACTGGAACATTTATTTAATTTTCTTTTTACCATCAGGTCAAAGAACCACTGACTTCAGTTATTTTCCTAATGCTTCCATTACAAGTTGGCCCTTAATGCAGCTGACCTTGCCTTCCTTTGCTCTGAGAAGTGAAGTGTTACATCAGGAGTGCTCTTTGCACGGCCTTTTGCAAAAGCCCTTGTCCTGCACATGCTCATGTTCAGATTTTGTTCTGCTGTCGTAAATGGTCTCTGACTAAGAACTATCAAGAGACAGGGAGTTGTGCACCACTGCTAACTAATGCTGCTGTGTTAGAAGCAAAGGGAGCTCAGAACCTCACCAAACTGTTGAGGAGATAGTTCAGTTGCATCTCACAGACATGCCCACCCACTGCTGAACACAATGACAAAGCATTGACTGCAGGACAACCAACAAAATTTAGGAATGAGTCATGAGAAAATATGGACAGCAAAATAAAAAACGGAAGAGTCTGAATCTTGAAGATGCTCGTGCTTCTATAGCTTTGTGGAAGATCAGAGCTGTTTATGCTGCAGGATAATCTCATTAATTTAGAAACATAGAAGTTCAAGTTGCCTACGGCTGAATGGCATACATTTGGACATCTTTACTAACGGTCTGATTCAGCAGCCCAGAGTGGAATATTGAATAGCACCAATAGTTCCCATGAGGGCAGCTTGAATCAGGGTTGAAAAACCGGGCTCTGTGTTAGCAAAAAATGTTGTGTTGTATCAGAAAAAGTATTCAGAGCATACAACATAGCCTTTGATATATCAGTGCAGGACACTGCTAGCATCAAGGTCTTTTCAATGGGAAGCATTATGTGGCTTTCTTATTTAAGAAATAGCATTTAGAACAGTATGTAGATTTTTAAAAGATTGAACTCTTACACAGCAGAGCTTCTGGAAAAATTAAAAATTGACAAAAATCTGTAGAAACTAGATGATATAATTAAATTAGGAAACAATAAGGTGAGGCAGTTTAGTTGTATTACTCTTGTATTTTTATTACTGAGTAGATGTGTTCAACAACAGCAAATTGATTAACATCACACACAAAACAGTTGGTGCTGAAAAAATATTCTGAGCAGAACTGTGGCATTCTGTACATGTAGCTGGAGAGGTGAGAGATGATATGAAATCCCTTCCATTTTGCATATCCACTTCAGAGGTAGCCAGGATTTGGTTGCTATGAGAGAGGGAGTAAGCTGACCTGTGCTGAATGATACACAGAGCTTTTTAGTGACACAGGCAAAAACACAACAGCCAGGAAAAAAACCTTTCTAATACATACAGTCTAAAGGAGATAATTAAATGGGGAAGTCATAGTACAAAATGACATGAAGTCCCCTTTGCTATCTGAATGAATTATGACTTGAGACTGGTGGTACATGTTTGTTAGATTAGCAAATATTTACAGAGTAAACTATGGTACAGAGGACATGAAATATATCAATTAGGTTTTAAAAACATACCTGAAATTTTACGGTTGTCATTTAATAATTAATATTTGAGTGGGAAGGTTAATCATGTCATATGGAGAATTATTTTCCATAATCACAGTTTAGATGATCCGTATTCTTGCTTTGACACATAATTTGATTGTGAAAAAAGCTAATGCACATATTGGCCTGAAAATACGATTTTGTGTTAGGTGCTTTTGTACTGCAATATGCTAAAATGGATCACTTGAATCAGCAATGTCCTTCATCTGGTTGCACCTTGGTTGTTCAACAGTGGAGCCAAGAGGATGAAGGAGACGATGCTCCGTTCTGGAAGCACCATGAGAACACTGCTGTGTGCATTCTCCTCGTCTCTCTAGAGCTCAGGAGGTCTTGAGGTTGGCCCTGTTACTGACAGAAGGCAGGAAGTGAAAAAAGCAAATTAACAGGAGCAATACATCTCTCCTGCAGAATGCAGATGTACCAAACAAGGAGGAAGGTCTCACTCTAGAGCTCCACAGGGGAAGGAAAACTGCTTTGCTGTTGACCTCTGTAACCCTGTAAAAGGAGGAGACATGTGAGAAATGGAGGCGTGAAATGAAAACAGTGGAAGTACTCTTTTTCTACCTATTCAGAAATCTTCAACTTCAAAATACAGTGAATCTGGCTAATAGTCTGCTTGGTGACTTGTCAGACTTGACTAACTTATCTGTCCTCTTCCCCATAGGTAGAAGGGAAGGAACAAGATACTGATACAACAAATAAGAGACTGGTCTATATCTTTCTCCTCTGTCAAACCCCTTTATTGTTATATGGTGTCCTGTATTGCACCGGCAGCATCTGTACCTCCAAGTTCTGCTTAAGCTTTGTCCCCTATTGTGACTGATTTTAACCATATGCAACTGCTTTTTCTGTCTTGTTTGGTGCTTATGGAATTGTGCTTTCACTCCAGCATGCGTGGTAGCTGTGTTTTCTCCGGGCACATTTTTAGAATAGCATAAATGAAAAAGGAAAACTTAAAGCATGACTTGTTGCTGGGGGCTTGTTTCTGTTGTCTCCCAACTAACCCAGTACTTTAAGCTCCCAAAAGCAGTGAAGAAGGATTGCTTGTAGAGGCATATTATGTACTTGAATAGAAAGGTCATGCTGTCTTTTGCTTCAAACTACCCTGTCCTGTATGGTATCATCACATATTACCATACCAAATTTGGCTTTATGAGTGGATACAAGGCTATGCAACAATAGCAAAATATGATTCCTTGCGTTGTCTGTATCATTCGATTTTAATTTAATGTCCTGTGATGTCTGACTGATTTATCTCAACTTAAACTAGGACATTTATCCATCCCACTGCCATAATTTAGGTAGCTCACTGCAGTTTTCCAAGACGCACAAAGATTTCACCTTTTAAATTAGCCATGTGATTTCCAATAGGAAATGCCTACAAAATACTATGGGAAAGAATACAATAAAAATATATTGTGAAGGCATGTTTGCACTTTCATTCCTAATATGTAGAAAATCCATCCTCATCTCTGGGGAAAAACTGGAAGATTTAAGAGCTCGAGCTCTTTATAACTGTTAAATGGACATTTTCTACTTACGGGAATTTAAATGCCCAGAGCTGTTTTTCCTTTTAGATTTCCTGTTGCTTTTAGCTACAACTCCAGAAGGGTAAGGATCTACCAGACAGTCATGTGTTAAATCTGTGGAGCATCTAAAAATGGCATTAAAACTGGCTTCTGCATTTAGGTAGATGAATCCCTCCCATTCTGTCTACTATACAGAAAAATGCTTACCTGGTGAATTAATGTTTTTCTGTAGGATATCTACTGGAAGTAGTCCAGTGGTCCATGCTATTCATTCTAAGAAGCACTCATGTCTCTGAGCCTGTGACATAATCCCAGTGAGGAGTTTATTTCTATTTTATTTTTCTTCTAAATTCAAATTCTTATTTTTCCCATTAATATAGGGAATACGCAAGTCAGATTTTTCAGGTGATCAGTTTGAATACCATTTAATCTTCATTTATATCAAAGCCTTTATACTGCACACTGATCTCTGTATAATCCAAAAACTTCACTTGGAGAAAATTTTTCCAGACTTCAGCAGATGAAACAATGGTGTTACCAATGGTGTTGGTAAAGGGAAGGACAACAGAAGTTATCCGTGTGTAATGCTTCATTTCTTGATACCAGCAGGTCTGGATGACCAGTTGCAAGAAGCCGAGGAAGTTCATGCCTTCTAAATCCAGTAATGAAAACACAAATATGTGAGCTCAATACTTCAGACATGCTAAGAAAGGTGTTGGGCAATATCATGCATCTTTAAAGAAAGCTTCCTGTCCCTCTGAATGCATCAACCAACTGTATTGCAGGGGAAAATAAAGAGAAATCTTTCTAATACCAATAAGAAGCTGACTGAATACCTGAAGTATGCATTTTGATAAATAAAGCACTACCTGAAAGCTGGGCTGGCATTACTGCTCTCTGGTTCTCTTTGTGCGTGGTAGGTATGGATTTACCAGGGGCTGAAGTGAGCCCAGATCCTCATTTGTTTCCCATCACTTCCCTGTCCTGTAGGAGATGATTACTACTTGGAGTACCCCATTTACCCGCACTTGCTCATGCTGATATTTGAACTACAGAGACTTCTTCCAACTCTTTGGAATAACACTTGGTCTGTTAAAACTAATGCTCCAGTGAGTGACTTTGAGGATCTTGGATTCAAGTTATCCAGCTTTATCTGAAGTAATTAATTTTAGCAAATGCTCCATGACTCACATCTTTCTTAGTCAACAGATGGTAAACTTTCTATTGCATCCTTAACATCATATGGGATGTAACATGTCCTTCTGCTTCATTACAAATACAGAACAGAAATAAATAATGGATATTTCTGTCAAACATATATCATTATTTGTGATTTTAATATCTAGCAATGAACATAGTAAGGGACTTAAGGCTTTTTGTGTTTTGGCCATTGCCAAGTCAGTATTATGCTAGAAAAGAGTAAGTAGGAAGCCTCAGGGTAATGGAAATATCTGGATATTATGGATATTGTGGAACTGACTGAAAAGCACAATGTTTTTGGAGTCACAGGACCTTAGTTTGGTCTCAGAAAAACTTAGCTCTAGTTTGACATTCCCCTCTCTGGGTGCATGGTGATGTTATGCTGGTGACCTGGCTGCTGGGCTCCATCCTGCTCCCTGCATGTGCCTACTGCTGTGTCCAGTCAAGAAGCTGTGGCTGAACTAGGGTGCTGAGAAGTACAATCCTGAGGCACTGGAATGATTCTGCAGCAGTTGAATCAGTGCTGCCGAGTTGATGACCTCAGTGCCGCTATCATGTAGAAGCTGAAGTGTTTCTGGGTGAGAGCTGTCCTGGGATTAATGTGCCTCTGTTTTGTTGTTGCTGTGGCTATGATAAGAACCTCTATCAGACCAAGCTTGCTCTGCATCCAGGGCACAATAGAGTCACAATGTGGATCATGGAGTCATGGATAAATAACAGTTCTGTGAACAGTGGAACTGATCAAGCCTGATTTCCAGTGAGTTTGTATCTTTTAGGTAATTTACTCTTTAACTATGACATTAAGCTACAACATGATCTTGCCCTTTGACACTGAATAGCAAAAGTGGAATTTGTGTAATCATATTTGAAATGCAAACTATAGAAGCTTTTGGTTACCTTTGAGTATAATTTCAGGCTCTTTTTGTTGTTGTTGTTGTTAACTTCACCCTTTTATATACTTAAAAGGATCCACACTCAAAAGGTGATGAAATGCCCAGGTGAAAAACAGGGTAAAGAATGTGACAACAAAAATATTTTTTCTTATTGCTCAGGTTTGTCAACACCAGTATCCGTTTGCACTTTTCAGAGTTTGGAATGGGAGCAATTAAAAGAGTTTGCATGAGGGAGGAAAGCACAGCATAATTAGGCTTAGATTTTGTTTACCTGATTGCCTGGGGTGAGAGGAGAAGACATGCCATTTATTTATAAATCTAAATAACTAATTGACATAAAATGTGAGTATGCAAGAACACTGTTAGAAATAGGTCATACAGTTTAATTGTGTGTGCGAAAGACTTGCTGTTATACTGAGATGAAATTAATAGCTGAAATTAGACAGGTGAAAACCTGAAAAGCAAGTATGCATGTGGCCTTCCTCATTCTTTTTATCAATGTATTCAGTTTTTAGTAAACAAGTAAAAGGAAAACTGTATACAATATCCACTTTTATTAAAAAAAAGAGGTTCTAGCCTTCCATGAGATCATAATTTTTGGCACGTTTATTTGTACATTTTGGCAAGGTCAAGAGGTGAAGAAAGAATAAAAATTCTGTCTCTCCTGCAAATGATGAACAACATCTTACATCAGTGGGAGGTCTCAGAAAGATACCTCAAACATACAAATGTGAAATAAAAATGTAATTAACATTGGATACTCTATTTTTGCATGATCTATTATCTGGGGTATCTGGGGTATCTGATTCTCTCTAAACTTGTTTTAGATCTGTTTTACAGACAGTGAAGTGAGACACACAGTTTATTTATTTATTTATTTTTCCCTCTAGCTAAGCAGAAACATTTTATTTCTCGCTAGCATTTATTCTGAACTATCCAATACATGGATTGTAACTTAAGTTTTATTTGAAATTAAAGACAAATAACTGTTGGACTGAGCAAGCTGCAATAAAGTTTCTTCAACAGTACTGAAAATGTATTTCTATAATATGAAAAAAAAAAAAAGAGAGACACAGACCCTGGTTCTTATTCTGAAAATGACAATTGCTGCATTCATTTCCCAGGATAAGTATGGTGAAGACCAGGCTCTGTGCTCATTGGCATTGCTGTGGTCTTGGAGTTACCCTGGGTGACATGTTGCTGGGGTTGAGTCAGAACCTGACCAAGACCATCCTTTTGAGGAGCACCATGTGGGACCACTGGTATTTCAAGCCTATTGACACTATGAATTCCTGTTTTCCCTTAGGAAGCATACAATATTTAGAAGCCTTTGATTAATTTTAGAGTTTTGAAGTGAAGACAATAATAATTGTTTACAATTAAAAAAAAAGGGCATAGCAAACTATGTCTCAGCACCTGAAAACAAAGCTCTGTTACTGACCAGTCCCTCAGAGATATCATGTCTCTTGGAGACGGTGGTAAACTAACAGATTACAGTAACAAATACCTTCAATAGTGTCTGTTCAACAACTGCACACAAACCCTTTCTCTCCCTTTGCCTCTTATATTACTATTTGAATTGAAATAGGTACACTTTGGTGCATATCTAGCATAGGGCAGAGGACTCCATGTCTGCATGTAAGGGCTAACAAATACAGCCACAAAAGGAAATCTCTTATTGACCATTTAATTAAAACAGAACATCTGGCTGTAATGTGCGGTGAGGAAGAAGAATAATCAGTTTTAACGTTAGATGTGGGAGTGTTTTAATGTCTGGATTTATGAAGCCAGAAACTCCAGCCGCTATCAGGAGGTTTAAAAAACAAATGCAGTAATTTTCCAGCACATGAATTCACTATAAGTAACCTCTGCTTTGAATCTTATTTTGTTGGATAAACATGGCTGGATGGGAAGTTAAATAAATGTGTGGCTCCTTTAAGAAGAGTTATTAGAAGATAAACATTCTGCTGTCTAGAGAGTCATTAGAATATCTTAAAAGCCACTATTCCATATTAAGAAAGAGACTAATTTGCTTAAAAGCTGATTCACTGACGTAATGAAGATAACAAGTAGAAAGAGAAAAACAGTCTATAAAAACAGAAGAAGGGCAAAACAGATAGACATATTCTCCAATCCAGTGCAAAGATAACTGGTAAGAAACTAAAGATATCACAAGAAAGTCATAGCTGCCAGTAAAAAGAATAATAGAAATTATTTTTTTCAAGTACATTAGGAACAAAGGAGATCCTACTAATGGGATAGGCCGTTATGAAATAAGGCATGCTTAAGGTGAAAATAATTGTCCAGGAAATGTTCAACGACTATTTCCACTCTCTGTTTGGAAAGGATGATGTACAGGTGTTACATCAGAACAAAGAAGAAGTTTCTACCTGCTCACAGAAGTAAGTATAAATGATACTGTTGTTGACAATTTGAATCTAGAGTTTGAAAAGAACCGGCTAAGGTATCTAGTCCAGTAGGGGTAATTTTAAGAAATACTGGAATACTCGGGAAGTTCTACATGCCTGAAAAAAAACTCCATATGTGCCAGCAATTCAAAAGGGAAAATTACTTAGTGATGTATCCTGGTTGTCCTGAAATCAAATCCAAGTCAAATAATATGAAGAATTTCCTCTAAAAAAATTAAAGATAAAACATAAAGATAAAAAAAAATAAAGAATAGAACAAATTATGGTAGAATATTTCAAACAAGACTAATTTATTAGGTTTATAATTTATATATAAATATAACAATATAATATGTATATATGAAGTTTCATGAAGTTTTAGTTATATATTATATACTTACTTATATATTATATAAATATTTTTGCAATAAGCCCAGTGAATAATATTATGGTGAAAAGCTAACTTATTGCACAGTAAAAAAGCATTGATAAGTGGCCTGAGGTTTAGATAAATGACAGATTTCAAGTGCTTGTCAATGGTGAATCATCATCAAATGATGGATTTTCTAGTGAGGTACTGCTCAGACCTATATCAGACTCTATGTTTTTCAACATTTCAACAATGATATGAAGAAGCAAATATAAAATCAATGATGCTAAAATATATGGATGACACAAAGATTGATGGAGATGTAAATAACTCTGAAAATTTGGCAGTCATTTAAGAGAAATGTGTATTGCTTAATTAGTTGGGCTTATTCAAGTAAAAAGTGTTTCAGAAGTACTGAATGTTACAGTGTTCACCAGTGAACTGTGAATTTAGACAACCAAAGAAGACTTTAGTTTGGAAGATGGTGCAGGTTGCTGATAGTTCCAATTTTATCTGTATGTTTTGCTCTATGAGTTTTTCCCACAAAAAGGACCCTACATCACTGTTTCCAGCAATTCTCATGGGTAGCAGAATATATTACTAATTTACATGTTATTCTTTAACTTAAACAACACGGTCTTTTTATTCTCTTTCTTTCTAGCGTATACAACTATTTCCCTGATTTTTAATCTGCTCTTTCATAAATAAAACAATGAGCCTCTTCTAATATTCTTTCCCCCTGGAATTAAGGGAGACAAATGAAGGAACATTTGGGTTCTGTTACCTATTTTCTATACACCAAGAAGAAGATCCTTCTGGAAGATACCTTTAAACTCTCCTGAGTTGTTTTAGCCTACTTTTTCCTCAGTCAACTTACCCATTTTAACTATACTAATAGATACTTTCCCCTTGAGTTTTACTACAAATTCCATCTTTGCCAATGTATTTACTCACAGATTCAATTTACTGAATTCCTTACCATGGCCAGTATTTTTTACAGTGCTGAGTGCTATCCATTTATCTTTTAAAACCTGTGAATTTTTTTTTTTTTTTTTGGCTTTAGGCTTTTTAGGAAGGATAGGCCAGGAAGGCGAGGTGGCGGAGTTGCTCTTCATGTGAGACAGCAATTGGAACATACGGAGCTCAGCACAGGGGAGAATAAAGTGGGAGTTGAGAGCCAGTGGGTGAGGATTAAAGGGCAGGCCAATAGGGGTGACACTGTCATGGGAGTTTACTACAGGCCTCGTGACCAGGAAGAGGAATGAATGAGGCATCTACAGGCTTCTGCAAGAAACCTCACAATCACGGGCCCTGGTCCTTATGGTGGACTTCAACCACCTTGATGTCTGCTGGGGTGACCACAGTGACCACAGCTAGGAGCAGACAGTCCAGGAGGTTCCTGCAGAATATTGCAGATAACTTCTCGATGCAGGTGGGAGATGAGCCAATAAGGATAGGGGCACTGCTAGACCTGATACTAACAAACAGAGATGGTCTAATTGGAAATGTTAAGATTGGGAGCGGTCTTGGCTGCAGTGACCATGAGATGTAGGAATTAACGATCCTGCGAGGAAGAAGCTGGGCAAGAAGTAGGATTGCCACCCTTGACTTCAAGAGAGCTGACTTTGACCTTTTCAGGGACCTACTTGGAGGAATTCCCTGGGCCAGGGTCCTAGAAGGAAAGGGAGTCCAGGAGAGTTGGTTAATATCCAAGCACCTCTTTCTCCAAGCTCAGGATCGGTGCATTCCTACAAGAAAGAAGTCAAGCAAAGATGTTTGATCAACGCTTGGATGGGTAAGGAGCTGTTGGGTAACTTAAACAGAAAAAGAGAGCATATACAATGTGGAAGAAAGGTCAGACCACATGGGAAGAATATAGGGACATTGAAAGAAAATGCAGGGATGCGGCAAGGAAGGCCAAGGCCCGTTTGAAATTAGAGTTAGCAAGAGATGTCAGGGACAACAAGAAGGGCTTCTACAAATACATCAGCAGCAAGAGGAAGACTAAGGAAAATGTGGACCTGCTGCTGAATGGGATGGGTACCTTGGTGATGGAGGATAGAAAGAAGGCAGAGTTACTAAATGCCTTCTTTGCATCAATCTTTACTGCTAGTCCCCATGAACTATAGAGCCTGGAGACAAGAGAGAAAACCAGGAGAGAGGAAGACGTTCCGCTAGTTGAGGAGCGTTATAAATTATTTAGGCAAACTGGACATCCATAGATCTGTGGGACCGGATGGGATGCACTCAAGAGTGCTTATTGCTCAGCTGCTCTCCATTATCTTTGAGAGTTTTTAGAGAATGGGGGAGGTGATGGAGGACTGGAATAAAGACAATATCACTCCAGTCTTCAAAAAGGGCAAGAGGGAGGACCTGGAAAACTACAGGCTGGTAGGCCTCATCTCTGTCCCTGGAAAGATGATGGAGCAGCTCATCCTAGAGACCATCTCTAGGCATGTGAAGTAAAAGAAGATTATCAGGAGTAGTCAGCATGAGTTCACCAAGGGGTGAGGAGTTCACCATGAGCATGAGTTCACCAATGGGTACAAGTCAAAACACAAGGAAGTTCCATCTCCATGTGGGGAAGAATTTCTTTACTCTGAGGGTGGCAGAGCCCTGGAACAGGCTGCCCAGAGAGGTTGTGGAGTCTCCTTCTCTGGAGATCTTCCAAACCTGTCTGGACAGCACCCTGTGCCACTTGCTCTAGGTGTCCCTGCTTGTGCAGGGGAGATGGACTAGATGATCTCTAGAAGACACTTCCAACCTCAACCATTTTGTGCCTCTGTGGTTTTGTTTTTGACACTAATGTGGCAGCATATTGGGACATGCAGCAATTTAAAGTTGATGCTACATGTGCAGCCAGGCTGTTAGTACTGTCCTCACTGCTGCAATGCTGCACCTTGTGCAAGTGAAGTGCTTTGAGTTTCTCGCTGTCTGTGCTGCCTTGCATCTTGTGTTAAATAACGGTCCTTCATTTGGCTGGTATGGTTTGGCGAAGTGGCTTTAGTATTCTTTTGAGGACTCAGTTGACATAAGTCTGTAATTGAAGCAAGTCTGCTTGTCTGCGCCTATAATTTTGGGCGCTCTATAGTTCCTACAATATGACAATATTGTATGGCCCACATAATCTTTAACTTGGATTGGGTGACTTTGCTTAGCAGGTTCCAATTACTATCCTAGGGTTAATTCTGAAGCTCACACTCTGCAGATTTTATATCCCAGCAAGGCAATCATGATCTGGTACTTTAGCAGAAGCTCAATCTCCCACAATTGCAGTATTAGTTTTTCAGTTTTGAATCAGTGAAAAAAGGTGCTTTTCCACTTTTTAAAATTGTTGTATAAAAATGTAAAGTTTATATACTTTGTTTTTAATGTGACAATGCACATTCTCACATGCTTGAGTTAACAAAAATCTGTTAAAAACAAGTACATTGGAATCATTGCTTATCTAAATTACAGCTGCTCTTGATTCTTCCTTTTAGCTACAGACTGTCTAATATTATGCAAAGTTTTAAGAAAAAATGCAATGCTAATTTGAGATATAACTAGAAAGTATTTGATACTATTAGTTTATAATTCTGTAGAAGAGAATGTAAGCTACAAAAAGATAATTGAGGTTTCTGTATTAAGATTCCGTGTTTTTAACTGAGGGCTGATTTCAAAAAAAAATAGAAGCTACAATAGAAGGTACAACGTGCTGAAGTGTTAATGACTCACTCTTTCAGTATGATGAATATTTGGAGAAAATTCTTATGGAGCCCATATGGCACTAAGTGGGTATCATACTCATATCGCATCCAAGGACAAATTCTTTATCAGGTTATAGCAAAAGCTGTTTGGTGTAGTTCATAATGGACACAGGATCTCAATTTTAATAGAAAAAAAGATTTGTGTTATGTGAACTTTTTTTTTCCTTTCCATCTGTGTCAGTAGATTAATAACAGAGGTAGTCTTGCTTCCTTGTGACTGACCATATCCTCCATATGGGCTTTTTGTGACATTTTGGCAGGTGCCAGCAGCTGCAGTCTCACTGGAAGGTTGTGCATGTCCTGAAGGGGACATGGAGACAGGAGCAGGCTCCTGCTGGCTCCTGCCCCGCTGGCTGTAAGGGATGCTCAGATGCAGAAGGGATGGTTGGTGAGGAGCTGAGAGACCCACCAGGTGTGCATAAGGCCTTGGTAACCTCCAGCAAAGAGAGCAACCACACACAAACACACACACGAAAGACAGTAGTGTGGCTCTTAGCAATTTGCTGTTAAACTGCCTGAAAAATAAGACTCTGCTCTGCTACAATTCATATAAAGACATTATTATTAATCTTACTAGCCTTTGGAGATTTAGTATAGGCAACTTGTATGTTCCTCCTTGAGGCCCTTCCACGTTTGCCTCCATATTGGCAGTAATTTAAATATTGTATAAGGCTCATACAGGAATGCAAATTGTATGTCAGACTGTTTAATTAGTGGCCTCATCATTTCGGTGAGCTTTATGTAGGCCTTGTTTCACACACTGCTAGGTGGAGTTAAAAATGGGAAGAATCCATAACCATCTATAAAAAGCCCTGAGCTGAAGAAATATGATCATGCAGTAGATCATTCTTTTCGAATAACAAGAAAGAAGATTCAGGGACTGGATACACTGACCAATAGGTGTTGAACACTAATAGTTGCAGAAGTGTGTGAAAGCAAAAGGATATCATCTCATGCTTCTGACTCATCATGGTATGGAAAAGTTAGAAAGCTTATTTATTTTCTGTGCCTCTTGAGAAGAAATGTTTTTGTTTTGACAGCTTCAGAACCATATAACTGAGATAAAGAAGTTTTGTTGGCTCTGGATACTAGGCTTTGGATTATAACATGATTGCTAGCACACTCTCGCCAACCCCTATATGGAGCATGTATGCATGTCAGATGGTGAAGCAATGCTGAAAGAACTGTGTAGAGCTGTTTTTCCCTTTTGTCCAAAATAACCTCTATTGATTGACTAGAAGGATAGAAGATGGAGCTAAACCAATCCTTATTAGATGTGAACAGAAGTTTACATATGAGGATTATAAATATACTGGGAAAATCCCAAATAAATAAGGTCAAGGTGGTCCTAACATTCCCAAAGATCAGCACTTAGCTGTATCTTGATGAATGGTAAAGCTTTTCTGTGTCTGTAATGTGATAATTAGACAGTAATTCTTATCAGAGATTGTATCTGGGAAAAAAATTGGTAGGCAAATGTGTGAAGAGTTGTGTCATTTTTGTAAAAGGCAAGTAGGAGGGGAATATTTTATCTAATGCTTAACAGGGAAGCTGAGAGGATTGCATGAAAGACAATGTTTCCTGAGGTTAGCAAGTTTGTTCAAAGCTTTTATACGTGTTGAAAAATAATTGCAGGATTTTTATCTTTATACCTGATGGTTGTTGTTTTTGTTTATTATTATGCCATTGTATCTCTGCAGAAATATTAACCTCTCCATACAGTGTTAAGGACTACAAAATTGATAAATTCAATATATTTCTGTTTTTGAAAGATTTAAAATGATTTTAAAAATGAATAAGTAAATGTATTTGATTGTTTTATAGTTGCATTTTATAGAAAAGAATCCGTAATTACTGAATGCTGTATATTACCTGATTTTGTCTTCACCAAAAATCATTCAAAATTGGAAACTTTGGAAACTATATACTTATTTCTGTCATTTCGTTTAGGAAATGTGGATTGCTTTATTCTCAAGTGTAACCTGAATTTATTCAAAGGTGTTTCCCCTTGAAAAGCACTTTTAATTTTGATGACATCCGCTTACATATATTTTTCCTTTAGATATTTTATGTTATAATTGAACTGAACATGAAGTTTGCAGTTATAAATTCCACATATTTCTGTCAAAAGCTGTTCTCTTGAAGACTGCACACAAACGCAGATTCTTATTTGCAAAGGATTTTATAAGAAAGAAGCTGCAATTGCAATTTTTAAAGAAGCTAAAAGTAGACTTCAGAGTAGAAACTTAGCAAGGTGATATGGATCTTTGTGAATACATCAAACAAAATAATTCCTCAAGACGCTGTTAGAATGTAAGCCATCTCAGTTAGCATATATAGTTTCTGATCATCACTTGTATGTATTCCTGGACTTCTAAACAGTCATTGAAACACAAAGTTCCCACAAATTTGGATAAAATAGTCAGAAAAGCAAAAAGCTTCTATGGCAGAGCTCTATTTGTAGGATGCAGAGGAAGCTTTCTTTGCATATAGCTGGCATATATTTTTTAATCTGATAGATGGAAGAGAGCATGTGTGCCCTGGCAGAAGTGATACATCACTGCAGGCTGCTTTGGAACCTCAGCATAATTTTCCTTTTACTTATGTATGCTATACAAAAGTCTTACCAATTTATTAGTCAGCGTGCTATTAATTCCCATCTGTACTGTAGGGAAGACAGGACATTAGGCAACAGAATGAAATACTTCACGGGGCAAAATTAGCAAATAAAATTTTAAAACACATTTTGAAAAATATATTTCTATTTTGCCAAAAATTAGGTGGGAAAGCTATAGATGCAGCATGTAAATATGGCTTACACATTGACACGATACATTTCTTTTACAAATGCACTGTTTTAGACTGATTGCCAGAGTTGGGCTGGGCTGTTCAGCATTTTGGAGAATTAAATTCAAACGTCTTCCAGGAACTGCTATCGAAGAAAATGAGGAAATGCTTTTTGATCTGTGAGATCCATCACTGTGGAAATGGCAGCAACAAAAACTAAAAAGCTGCTCTAGTAGCTACGATGAAGATCATCTTCACTGATGAGAGCTTGAGCCCTAAGATTGGGAAAAGAGCTGTGTGAGGAGCGATCTGTTTGACAAGTGAAAGAGATGCGAGAATACTCAGTTGTCAAGTATAAAGTGAGAAGTGACCATGCATGTAGACCTGGAAAGAACGATCATCTGGATCAACAGATCTAGTCCCTGTCATTCTGAGCAACCATGGCCAGTCTGAAGGGTCCAGCATCATCCACTCTGTGCACTGTATACACCATATCCTGTGGGCCATCAAACATTTCTGCAGCCTATAACAAACACAATCTTTACAATTAAGGATGAAAATACTGGCTTATATGTGCTGCAGGGGGAGATCAGGACAGCCTGTAAGCAGGACAGCCTAGCAAGCAGGATATTTATTTAAAAATATTTCCGGATGATCCTAGAAAGAACCACCCAGAAAAAAATCACTGTGTTTTTTGACTCTCTGATATGTGAAAAATCCCTTTCAGTCCCAGCTCTAGTGATCTGTTTAAAAGTAAGTATTACAGTAAGCAATGAGTATTTTTTGAATCAACTTCATGCACAACTTCCAGTAGTGGTTAATGTAGAAAATTATTGAATACAAAATTCTTATGTTTGCTATAAATGATACAGTGCTTATTTTTTATATATGGAACTTATATGCTGTCAGAACATAATTTAAAAAAAAATCATTTTTCTTCTTTTACATATTATGGCATTGGAGATGGCAGAACCGCCCATAGCAGATAGCATACATAATGGTTGATTGTATCTAAGTCTCTTGAAGTCTGTATTTGCTATAGCTAACTTATTCTTTCAGAGAGAAGTAGCAAATCAATTATTTCCAGAGTTATGAAGCAGCAAGGTTAGCCCTTTTGACAGCATCCATGTTAAAAATATTATCATAACCTTCATTGACTGGAAACTATTCATACCCAAAGCACAAAAACAGTATTCTTTATAAGTGTGTTTGTAAAGTAGTCTGAACAAAACAAACAAACAAAAAATTGGAGGGCTTTATATTATCAAGACACAACAGTGAGTGTCAGGGATTGCTGGAATATTCTGAACACTTCTGTGCCATAGTAAATTGAAGCTTAACATAACATTTTGATAGTTCTTCACCGTGTCAAGGAGACACATCTATAGAGCTTTTCCTTAAGATATGAATTTTCATTGCTAATGAATAGAAAGTAATTTTTATTTTTTGCTTAGTTCTTCAGAAATTTTTGAAGCATGAAAACGTGTCCTATTCAAGAAAGAAGTAAAATATCAAAATCATAGAAAAGGTTCACAATCAAAAATCTGGGAGTTAGATCAAGTCAATTGCAGTGTTTTATTTTAATAACTTCAAATGTTTCTCCTCTATTTACTGTGAATTTCTGTCAGGTTGTGTTTTCTTTTATCACGATTTTAGGCCTAAACTTGTTTTTTGGTCAGGAAAGATTTAAACTTTCAAAGTATCAGGATCAAATATCAGAGCTGGATGTGATTTTGCAGTCATTGTAGAAAGGGACAAGTCTGGTAACAATCAAGTAATATACTCGAATGGAACCTACGTTCTCAGTGTGGTTAAATGCAGCTAGCTGGCGGGAGGCTGAACGGGACTTGTCCTTTGCTATATCAGCTGCAAAATCAGCATTATGTTTGCAACTGTTAAAAATGGAATAAGATAAAAATGTCCTGTGTAAGCAGGACTGTTGAGCTACTCTGTAAATAAAGAGCCTTTATTATAGTTTTTCTACACCCTCACATTTTACAGAAAAACTGTTAGAATATTCAACATTTAGCTCATACTTTTAAAAACTATGTGATAGATTTCAATGAAACTGCCTTTTTGTAGTTTTGCTGCTGTGTCAAGTAATACATCTTAAAATGACCAGAAGAGAATAATTTGGTAGATTTCTTAAACAATACTCTGTCAGAAGGTTTTCCTTTGCCTCCCATAAAAAAATCATGCAACACACATATTCATAGAGCTTTTTCTTTTTCATGTGCACTTTACCAACCTCAAAATTAAAAAAAGTAGTTTACCTCTTCTTTGCAAATATTTAACAACAAACATATGCTGCAGTCAAGTCTTATTTTATGAAGAATTCATTGTATACATAACAGTTTGGAGGACATTAACTGAAAGAACTAACCATGAAATTAAATGAATTTATAAACATATATTATGCTTTTTCTGTAAACTCTAATCAAGTGGTTTTGGAAATATTTATGTAAATCGTGAGGTATTAGAACACTTAAGCAAGTTAAGTATACTGAGCAATGGCTTTTCATCAATAGCTGTGAGACTTGCTCCAAATCAAATCAAACATCCCTCACTCACATTTTCATCTAAAAGAAAGTATCAAATATTTCATACAAATATTATACAGATTTTAAAATTACTTTGTAGATTTTTATGACCCAGTTTCTTCTGACTTCTGAAAATCCCATCAGGAAGTTGTTGCTTTGCAAGATCAGTATCAGTATTTTATTTCTAAATCTGCTCACCCATCAGAAAGCAGGGTCAGCAATCCTTCCCTCTCCTTTTTGTTGTGTACTTCAAGCTCCATCTGTCTTCGCTTTTCCTTTCCTCCTCCCAAGCTCTAAAATCCTCTTTGCTCCTTGCCTCTTAAATGTGAAAGTCCTTGTACTTTTCTGCTGCTCCATCACATCTCAGAAGCCCTTCTGTTGTTTCCTGCTCACAGTCTCAAAGCAAGAGCCAAAAGGTCTAACCCTTCTAGCACCCTCAGTGCTGTACGAGCTCCACATGTTGCTCCTTTGCCGCACAGCCCAGGATTTCCCTTCAGCTTTTGGCTGACGTATCTGCCGTGCTCATTCTTTGTTCCCTCGAAGTAAATGCGAGTAGCTTGTGGCTCCCGATGCTTCTGAAGGAGAGCAGTAGTAGATAAATAATATTGTTATTGACACAGCCCTATCAGTCATGCCCAGACTGTGCTGTGGAGGAGCTGTGTCTTACCGTATGCTGTGACTTTCTGCCCTTCAAGCAGCTACCCAGGCTTCCTCCGAAGTGAAAACTTTTTCCTTTAGAGAGCTGCCAGGCTCCTCTACGTGTGCGTAGGTGGTACGTTTGCCTCTGCAAATGTCATGACCTGCCTAGTGTTCTTTCACATTTCCCTGGCAGTGGGGGAGGAACATTCATTCATGTGTGCTGGGCTTCCTCCGTGGCAGTGGAGCAGAGCAGGGATTACCCCTGGGGAACCCTTCCAACTCTATAAATGAAAAGATGAGCTACTGCAGAACTTGATCTTTTGATAATAAAGTATTCACTCTCTGTCAGGACTTTAGTGACTTCAGTGTCAGGACAACCTCTGCAGTTCTCACATCGGACGCCCATGTCTGAAGCATTGCCTAGCCCCTCTCATGGTTTTCCTTGGCTTGTGCCAGTTCTTTTGTCAAATCACTGAAACTATCACTGTTCATACTGTCTTTTGTAGTGTCACAGAATGAGTGGTGGTGGGGGTGAGTGTCACAATACACTTCACTCGTGGGAAAAAAATAGGAATAGGTTTTATTGGTAATGACAATGGTTTCATGAGATTCTATGGGAAGGTCACTTATTAGTTACTGCAAGGAGGTTCAAGATACACACAGAATTAGCAAGGATATCCTCCTGTTGGGTCGCGAGGTTCAAACTGGACCCCTTTGCTTTCCAAACTCCTCCTGAGAGGAGTCTAGGTGCAGCTGGATCCAGTCCTAGCCCAGACCTTCTCAACGGTTTATGTCTAAGGGATTTGTGCACAGTTACAAAGTAAAGTTACAAATTCAAAAAGAGAAAGGCGCGCTATAGTCACTTACCATGAATCTGTAGTGGGAAGGATCTCTTAACCTTGAGGAGTATCCTTGAGAGGCATCCCTGCTCGAGGGGAGATCCTGGCATGCAGCCGCTGCAATGCAAGGAGAGCTCAATGGGCTCTGGGGCTGTCCCCATATTTATAGGATAAGATGATTGACTGATAGTCATTCTTTCAATTCAGAAATGACTGTTGGCTGGTGTACTCACAGTTAGCCTTATCTCCCCATCAGGATAGGGCCATCAGGACTGTTTTTCATGGTTAATGTCCGAGTAGGGGAAGAAATCAGGGAGGCAACTACCAGAATCAGGTAATGTGGTAGTTAACAGCTGAACAGGGCTATGTGTGAGAAGTCAGGATGAGTTGGGGAAGGAGCATATCCGTCACATGTACCCAGTCACTTTGAAGCTTACTCTCCCCAAATATGCTGTGTTGACTCCCCTTTCTCCATACACTACCCATTCAGCCTAGACGCATTAATCCATGTGCTGTTGCTACAGTTTCCTCCTCCTTGATCTTCCGCAAACTGCTCTGAATTGGTCTATAGGTGGTGAGAGCTCTACACCAGAGTAGGTAGTCAGTGCTCTGGGTCAGAACTGGCAACTGTGTCTTTTTTTTTAAAAAAAAAAAAAAACAGAAAAATAGGCAAACTAACAAATATTGGAGAAAAGTGCTAAAGAAGGAATGCTCCTGCAGGTTGGCCAGGCTAACCTGTGATACTGCTTTGCAGGCTCAAGAATCAATTATCCTTGATCAATGTGCTTAAATCCTTAGAGCGGATTTTAACCCTTATTGCAGGAGTCATTTATTCGGTATATCTCTAAGGGGCTATGGAAAGCGCCTGTCCTGATCTTTAGTCTTCATACGAGGCAGCAAAGGGATGTTTCAGTAAATTTTTTCCTTCTGTTGCAACTGACCAACAGAAGCAATGGAAAACCTCCATTCACTTGGTCAGACAGAGAGGAGGAGGAGAGCACAACAGCTCTTTCTTCTGGTCTTCATCCCAGCATGGATCTTGACTGTTGTTTTGGGGTCAAGTAAGGAGGACTAGGAGCAAGGACAATGCAGCAGCTGTATGACTATTCCGGTTCCTTGATTTAGCTAATATTTCTGCTGTTCCCAGTCCCATGCTGCTATGCTGCACAGGTGTCCTTGGTTGTGAGATAGGAGTCGAACTGTGGCTCTAAGGTTTTCCAAGTCTGTATTTAGATATTCTGCCTTAGTAAACTGAAACCATTTAATTCATCTTATCATACATTTCATCATCTTATCATACATTTCAGCAGTTTTAAAGTACCTTAATTATGAATTATGTATAGATATTTTATATATATGTAGACCTTAATTATGAATTATATGCTTCTTAAAGACCACTCTGAAATATCTATTTCAAGTCTCCATTTTGCATGCATATTTTCAGGACTGAAAGATAGGAATAATTTTAATTTTGTTTAAATAGTTCTAATTTTTCATAGCTATATGTTTAAATCATTTTATACAGTAATTTGAATGAGACTTTGCCTCCCTTTTAAAATATTTGTGTCTTTAGAGAAAATTGTAGCATTGTCCTTAGCTTTTTCCTTTCTTTCTTCTGAGCAATTGATTGACAAATACAAGCTTTAGAAGCAGCTTAGCATTTTTTTTTTTTTGCTTGGGATCCCTGTCAGTATAGAGTACTAAAATGAACTTTATACCTTAGTCATAACATTAATAAGTTGTGCTTTCAGGAATTAAACATCATTTTCTCAGTTTCTTTTATCCTTTTCTTATCACTTTTCTTTTATCAAAAGAAACTGGTAATCATCAAAGCTCAGAGTGATAGAGACCAGAGGACGTTCTTTTTCCCTTTGGATTATTTTGTGACAGCCTTTCTATTTTTGTCATATTGTTCAATATACCATTTCCTTACATGAGAGAAAGCAATTATTATGGTTTACTTGCCAATGATGCAGAAAATGACACAAATGTTTTGCTTACTGAGCATTCTTAAAGTTCTGCCCTAGCATTAGGCACCTATAAAAATAAGGTATTACTGTTGATTAGCACCAAAATATTTTTTTTGCCTTTAATGTGCATCTATTTTGAGTGCAAATAATTTAGAACAGTGTCATTATTAAACCAGACTAGAGTTGCTATTGATCAGAGAGACACATGCATTAAGTATTCTGGTGTCAATATGAACATAAGCTTGTTACAGAAACCTCTTCTTGGCAAGCTTATTTTTAAAAAGTCATTATTATAAATTGCTTCAACTAGTCAGATCATATAAAATCTACTTGTACTGTAATATTCCAGATGCTTGATTACTCTTCCTCAGTGTAGCGAGTTGCCAATTTCTCCCTCCTGAGAATGTGTGACAGATTGTAATACAATCTGTTGATGTTCTTGATTGTAACTGAAGTACATCATTGTCACCCATGCTAAAAAGCTGGGACATATACTGTAAATGTATAATTTTGTGAAATGTCTGCTAGTGTTTTGTGTTCCAGCAATTTCAACTGGTACAACACAGTATAGATGATTTGGTGAGGAGGAGGATCGGAGGCAGAGGAAAACGAAGCACATAATTACAGCAGAAAAAATAGTGGCTTCACTAATTCTGCAAACAATAAAGATTAAATTGTCTTTGGCATGCATGCTGGGGGTTGGGGAGAGGGAGAGTAGCGGAAACTGTGTTTGTTGGTCCCTCTGCTCCATGTTCTGCTCCGCAAGGTCCGAGCACAGCAAAGCTGCAAACCACTTGGAGTGGCTGGTGGAAGGGCAGACAGGTTGCACATTGCTCCACGCCAGCTCACCGAGGCTGTGGAGAGGGGCAGAGAGGCATGGTGCAGGCTGTTTGCTCCCTTCGCACGCTCTGGTCTGTGAAGGGAGGAAGAACAGGCTTGCTTTTTCTGGCCAATGATTTACTGGGGTCTAAAAAGAATTCATGGCAGCTCAGAAAACATGATAAACACTACAGTCAGGATCAAAGACTGGCAATAAATGGGACAATCTGGATTGTTTTCTCTCTTCTTTTCCATGTGGAAGAAGATCAGAGATAGAATTTTCTGGCTCTTTCATCATCATTTCTTTTTGCACCTTCCTTCTCATCTTCCCTTCCCATAATAGCTTATGGTCTTTGAAGTTCATCCAGGCTGCAGTCAGAGAAGCATTTAAACAGTCATCACATGCCCACTCAGCAAAGCACTTATCTGCCTAAATTACAGCTGACTTGTTCTGGTCTTTTCTTCCCTCTGATGATATACATTGTAGCTTCTCCTTGATCCTTGATCATGAAGTTGGAGATCTGGACCAGTGCTCAGGAGGCTCTGCTTTGAGTACCACTATGTCATGCCTCGTAGCTCTTATGTGCCAATGTGAGATTTCAGTGGAGCAGTCCCAGAACCTTCATCCCTGCAAAACCATACTGTACTTTTGTGTTGGATCAGTTGCTTGGGGCTGCACAGGCTCTGGGTCTGACTCACGAGGGGAGCAGAATGGAAAGCTGGGGTTGTTTCATGAATGGAGCTGCCCACTCACAGGATGCCAGCTCAGAGCAAAAAATTGTGCCCTCAATTTTTCCAGTGGAGGCCATGGTATTTTCTTCCTTCCTACACACAGTCCTTCCAGTTTTGCTGATGATTTGTGCTCCACAGTCGTGAGATGTTATTATTTTATTGAGTGAACATGGGTGCATGACAGGAACTCTTCTGTGGTCTCTGTAGACCACACATAGGTTTAAGGATGAATCATGGGATGAGAGAGAAAAATGCGTTGTGGTGATTTTAAACTTTTTTTCCTTTTGGCCATAATTTTGCATTTTGTGTTTTGCCAGACTGTTTTCCATTGTTTCAGAGGTTTCTTTTTTTTTTCCCTCCTCTGTATTAATTTTGGAATACCTGAGCTAACAGAACAAAGAGAAAAGCTGAGATGGTGACTTTGCTGCCAGTCTCTGCTGAATATCTTGAAGATATGCAATAGCCTGACTGATAGAGTGCCCCTTGGAACATAATCTCAGGATCATGCCCTGAGCATAGTGAAGAGCATGAGACACAGCTGCTGCTGAAACTCCAGAAAGTATGCCCACCCATCTAAATATACCTGTTGGTATTCAGTGGAAACACTGTATAATTTAGTTCAAAAAGGGGAAAATAACTTGTAGTTAATGCAGAGCTCTGTTAATTATACAGAAAGTGTTTCTTTTTAAACATGTCAGTTTGAAAACAGCTTTAGTTCTTGAACTATTTAATTCCAGAAAAACTCTGTAATTTCCAAGGAACACAAAGTTGTGATACACTGAAACAAAAAGCTGGCTTCTAAAAAGTTTTGTATATATGAAAGGAATTAGGAACCTTTGCCTGCAACTTTGAAAGAAGCAAATAAAGTCAAATAGGTAGCCCTGCTACCCAAACTTGCTGTTAATAAACCCATTCCTTGTGAATAAGATCAATTTTTAGCCAAATGTGTTCCTTAGGCCATATTGACTTGTTTTTTTGTGTGCTGAATAGTAACTTCTGCTGTGAACCTCCCCTCTTTAAATCAGTCAGTTAAAGTGTGGGCCTAGCAATTGTAAAGGTGGCAAAATTAGTAGATTACCTGACAAGCAAATATTATTTTCTCATATACATTACATCAGTATTATTTACACAGGGTTTTTTAAAACTCAGGAGGGTGTATATAGATTTCTGGATATAATTTAAAAAGAAATATTGTTGAACTACTCATTTTAAATACTGTATAAAACACAGTAACTGCTTCTTTACTACCAGCCAATATTCAAACACTCAGTATTATCTCCACTAGAGTATGGATTCTCTCCTTTCTGAGCATGATCAGTCTTGTCTGTGGATGACATTATCATGCCAGAATAAAGCATTAGCTGCATATGAAGAGCGAAAAAAGCACACATATATGTACGTGCTTTTTTGGGAAGTAGATGGTGCTGAAAGGAGATCCTCTCAAAGGGGTCATTACAGGATAGTATGGAGGACAAGCAAAAATATGTATATATATATTAGAGAAGATAAATCGGTAGCATGGGTTCTTGTTTTAAGGGGATACATTACTGATGCTTTAGATATTTACTAAAAAAATATTTCTGGTGCCAAATCCTTCCTCATGCAAATAGACAAGGTTTCCATGTTAGTGGCCTTTGTCATTTTGTTATATTTTGTAACTGCTACTTCCTTAAAAGAAAAACCCTAAAATGAGCTAGTAATAGAATTATTAAAATTGAATATAACCAATACAAGCGAAATATAATAAGCAAAAACTAAGTCATATTCACCCATTTTCTGCCTCTGTACTGTTATGCATGTGGAAATATCTATAACAGAGTATCTTCAATACATCAATAAAATCATGCCATGAATTTTTCTCAGATTCATTTAAAGCCTTTGGTCTATTCTGACACTGAGCTTAGCAGATAGATCTTGAACATATGCATTTCTGCCCAGACTGTGGAGAGCATGCATGTAATATATAATTTCACATCTTCATATATATATTTATAAAAATCCATGGGAAAATTCGTAGGGGTTTACCTGCACCTCCCTATGTGTCATTAGTCTGTAAAGGACTTTTCAGAGTGATGGAGGGTTCTCTGTAGCAATGTGGGACTGTGATGAGAAAATGAATGTGCCCCTTCTAGTCAGCTTGGTAACAGGATGAGCCCTAAGTATTAAAATGAAAAGCAGAACTCCCTAAATGCTGCTAAAAGATGGTGCTGAATAAAGGGCATCTGCAGTTGCTAATATAGCTGAGAAAATTGCAAAGATTGTCTCTCTTGTGTGAAACATTCATTTAAAAACACTTTCATAGAAAAAAAAATGTGGGTTTTGTTTTAATTTCTTATTATTTTCAGGGAGGAAAAGAAAGATAATAGTGAAAGAATTTATATATGTATGAATGTATAACTTTTCATGTGAAGAATATTCTATGACTTGAGCCATATTTTACTGTGGTTGAGATACAGTATCACATGCTCTGCACCAAACCTATTCTTTTGTCCTCCAACAAATAGCTATTTCTCTTTAAAGGTTAAGAAATGAGAACCATGGCAGTAGGTCAGTGGGTAATATATACCCACTCTCGCTTGTTTAAATTATATTTCCTCTTTACTCTGTGGCTCAGCAGTATCTGGAGACTATTGTCCCCTAGGCTAATGCAATCTTTCCACACGAAAAGCTCTTGATCTATTCCTTATCTACACTCCAGTTGCTGGCACCAGGGTTTCATCTGTTTGGCGCTAAAATGCACAGAAAGCAAATACATATCATTTTTGTGTTGAGGTAGCCTTCTTCTAGAATCTTTAGCTCAGCTTATTTTCATTAACTAAAGTTTTCCCTGTCAGCAATATGCATGTCCTCGTGTCCTTCACCATAGAGGAAGGGTGAAGAATGAAGAAAGGGGAAGGGTCTATCAGGCTGTAAGAGAGAAAATGCTTGGAGCCACGCAGCTGTTCACACAAAGACAGTGAGATTCACCTTGTGTGTGTGATCATATGCAGAATTACTACATATCTGTTATTGTAGATTATTACACAGATGCATACGTGTACATTGACTTGTTTTACTTAGAACATGGCAGCTGTCAGCAACACTGGTAGCTGAAATCCTGAGGAAAAAGAAGTGGTTTTGTTTGATGCTGTATACCTTTCTGCTGCTATTAGTTCAATTTATTGTGTTCATTTTTGTTCTTGAGCTTTTATGAGATACATCTGCATAACACTGATGTTTCAGAAGAGCTAAAACACCTTTGCTCTTGCTAACTTGGAATGGTAAGACTCAGAGTTCAGCATTTTTGAAAGTCAAATTCACAGCAATCTGCCATAATTTAACTTATTGGATGACATTCGGGAATCTGGAATAGCTCTTAACTCTTGCTCAAGCTGACTCTGAGATTATTTTATGAATATTAGAGAGCAAAAATATTGTCAAAAGACACTTTCCTTGCAATTTGCAGATTTGCAAATATTTAAATTAATTTTCCCAGTAAAACTATACAAATCTCTTCACATCAAGAAAGGTTCCCTCCAAAATACAGGGGAGATGATAAATGGCAACAAAAATTCAACCATGCACAAACCAATCCAATTAACAGATTATCAGCAGAATAGAGAACTATAGATCATAATGTTAGAAAAATTCAGTTACCTGCCACAAGACATCTATTGTATCAGACAGAACAAAAAGAATAAGAAGGTACCAAAAGTAAAGGTAATAATTTATGGATCATGTGCTGATCATTAAATACTGGAATAATTTAAGCTTTTCTATTAATAATTTCATAAAAGAAAACAGGACTGTAGTCAGAAATCTTAATAAAGTAATAGATTCAGATTTTATATGCTTTTTATTTCAGATTCTTGTTAATTTTAACTACTACATGAATTGTAAGTGAATGCTTCTAACATGAATGCTTCTATTGCTACAAGCAATATGTAATTATCAAAAAATTGTAATTTATCATCATCGCATAGTTATCCAGTATTGGTATTGTAATTACTTATTCTAGTTAACAGTATTACAAAATTTGATGTATATAAAATCCTAGTACTATATAGAGAGAATTATTTACATAAAATTAAAATCACTCTCACCCTGGAATATAAAAAGACTTTTAACAGTAAGAATGTTATCAGCCTCTAGTGACCAACTGTCTTCTCCTCAGTAATTAAAGAACCTGGTAAATGTACCCCAAATTGGGCCTTTTTAACCTCTTCAGTTATGCACACTCTGTGCTGACAGTTGACAGTGGTGAAAGATACTGGCATTATGCCAGAGACATTTCTCTTGGTCTGAAATAAATACCACAGAAATGCAATCAACATATTGTGTGAGAATCCTGCTGAGCTATATTTCTTTTTATAATGAGTGTTCTCAAACATTAGAAGTAGAAATCTAAATTATAAATTGTTTTTTTTTTTTAACGGGATCAAAAAAAACATACTAAATGTTCAGATGCTTGCCTTGGAAGATCTGCTTTTGTAAACAACAGTGGTTACAACCAGTTTCAGAGAAAGTTATTTTTCTGTCATGGTTCTGCTGAATTTGCCACTTAGGAGTGAATCAGGGTCCAAGAAAATAATGGGTCCAATTCCCCGAACAAATTCTTTTCCAATTCCCCGACCAAATTCTTTTCCAAATTTGGGCTAACTTGGACTTTCCTCATGCTAGGGCACAGTCGATCCCAAGGGAGTGGGCAGGAACTTCTGAAAATTAGGCTTGTTCTCTGAAGAGGATTTGTCCTTATTTATGCCCAGGTAGAGTTTCCCCTTGCAATTGCTCTGGAGCCCAGAAGTCCTGCTAATGGTGTGTTAGACTTATGAGATTAAGTCTATTATGGTGAGTACACGTCTTTATTTTCAAAACTTTTCATGTTTTTAAGAGTTATTGAGTAGGCAGAACAAATCAAAATTAGACTAGCAAGTCTAAAAGATCTATCAGGTTCATTATCATTTTAGTATAAATGTCCAGCTCCCTAGGTCTGTTGCCTCTACAAAAAGTTTAGCCCTTTTAATGTGCAGTTTTTCCAAGATGTGTTGTGTTAAGTGACATTAATAAGCATATGGTCCAGAATTTTGAAGGTATCTGTAAGTCTTAAGACACTAAAAAGCATCAGGCTTGTTAGCAGAGATGTGCTTCGGGAGATCCTTTTAAGCTTTTATCTGTGTTGCAAAGCACCTGAAAAACTGTCCCCTTACGTAAACACTTCTCATGCTCTTAGGAACTATTATATAAATCCTGAAAACTGAGGAAAATAAAAGAAGCATTAAGTGAAACATTTGAACAGTCTCTGCATTAGGGCACATTGTGTAAACCCAGGAGATTACAGCAAAGATATTCAGCTGGTGAGACTGGAACCTGGTGGCTGCGCTCATACTTGAGTACCTCTCCCCTTTTTTTTCAGCTCACAGCTCCCTGTTCTTTCTGGAGCAGACAGCTTGTCTCCTCAATTTAGGAGACAACAAGGTGATTTTACTCAGTGAGACTGGCCCTTGTTGATCCAGTTCTTGCTTTGGGAGCTTCATGTGTTAAAAAGCTCATTAAGAAGTTTTTACACTTTACCTTCCCCCCCACTTCACATCTATTACAAAACAAACAAACAAAAAACCAAAAACCAAAATTGTGCCTAAGTTGTCTGAGTTAATTATCACTCATTAAGCTTCATCTCCACACCATGTTTTTCTATATGCTGTTTTTTTCTCTATTTGGCAACCACCATGCCAAGGCCTTTCTTTACTAATATTTAAAATATTTTGTATCTCAGGTACCCTCCTGAATATTTTTACTCGGTTGGGTGTTGCCAGAATTCTTTCAGCATCAGTTTAATTCATTTCAGGTTGCTATGTTTAACAGATGATCATAGAATAGATGGTTGAAAAGAAAGGCTGCTGAAATCGGCAGAAGGTATCCAACCCCTTTGAGAAAATGAATATTCAGAAAATGGTGTCTAACCATTAATTTGTTAGAAGCACAGTCAACATGCATTATCGGCTGTATGCAGGCCAAGCCTGCTGTTTGACATTTGCCTGGGTAATAAAGGGAAGAAGATCTAAATAGAAAAGTAAATCACTGAAAGCGTTGTGCTAAGAGTGGGAGGATTCCTACCTGTGGAAGCCATGTCAGTTTTTTTCTCCTAAAAAGACATTGGCATAAAAACCACCAAGTAAGAATATCAATTGCTACAAATTACGAGAATAATAATATACTCTGCTTGCAAGACAGCAGCAATGCTTTTTTTCAGTTTTGGTGACAGTGCTACATGTTTCGTAGCAGCTACTATTGCCCACACTGCTACTGGCACTGCAAAGAGGTGGCAAAGAGAGATCCCTTTGCCAGAAGAGGCTGTGTGTTGGTGGGCATCCTTTGCTTTGGATGAGGCAGCAGCTTGGTTTGAGCTAGTCCTGCACAAGGAGAAGGGCTACTTCTTTGGAGAAAAGTTGTCGTGGGCCACGTGGAAGAATTGGTCAGAATGGATTTTGCCAGCAGGCTACACGTTGCTTCAATCTGGGCTAAATGAACAGAGTACAGCGGGTGGAAAAAGAAGTCCACAGCAATCGAGTGACTTACTCCAAAGGGCATAATTCAGCACCTTACTGTAGTTTTTTTTTTTTTTTTCTTAAGCAGTGAAGGTAATTGACCACCCGGGTGCCTTAAAACATATGATAAATTCTTCATTACCTACAGTTTCAAAATCTTGGCCTTTCTAAAATGCATGCTGTAGTTGAATCAGAAGTTATACAAAGAATCATTGAATCTGTGGTCAGGTTCAGAAGATTATCATAACAGTTATGTGTGGGACCCTTAAAAATGTAGTTTATTACTGGAACAGAGGAGAAAGAGTGGAAGAGACAACAGACTTCAGTTTGAATACTCAGGCTGGTATCCTCAGTATTAACCTACAGTATTATCCTGATGGATCACTTGATAAATACACTCTGAAATAAATGACTAAAACCACTCTCCAAGGGTGAGTTCTGTAAATTAAGCATAATCACATTGACAACATAAATGAGGGCTTTTTCAAAGTAATGCATCTTTCCAATGCTTGATGCACCTCTTTATGACACTATGTTCTGATTTAATTTATTAAGAATCAATAGGACATTTATCAAAGATGAAGACACATGTATTTGTATTTCTATGTGAGACGTGTTAACGGCTTCTGAATAATACACAGTATGTTATATACATTGCATTCCCAAGCCCCAGGGATAGAGAAGCGGCAGCTTCGCTTATGAACAAAAAAGCTGAAGTTCTGTCAGGCTTGCTCACTTTTGCTTATTTCTTCTAAACTTCAAAATCTGAGCTCTGAAAGATATTTTTGTTTAAGATAATTTTATTTAAAAGTAGTTTGTTAGACTATCTGAAGAACAACGCACTATTCAATGTGAAAAGGGTGGGGCGTTGAACTGGGCCTTACTTGTTTCCAAGTGAAATGTGCTGAAATTTGGTTTACTAGCCACAGTTGACTTCCTGACGTTTTAAGAGTTTAGGATTTACTCCAGGTAAAGATTTACAGCAGAATCCCTTTGCCTCCTATTCTAACATCCGAGTTATTTACTCTTCAGTATAATCAAACATCTAGATTCTGTTGACTTAATTTATCTTTAATATAATTAAACTACGTTCTGTCCCCCAGAGTTATCATTATTTCATCTTTTCAGGAAGTTCCTAGGGGTGGCCTTCTGTTCGCAGTTGATGTTTACATTCACTTTCTGCTGATTTTTACTGACACTTTAATTGCTGTTGAAAACAAATCTTAGACAATATGCAGGTCCTACAGGTCTAACTCTTTCAAAGTCTCTCTGTTTTTGCTGTAGCCCTAACAAATCCATGCAAATATCACAGAGACAGGTTTACAATTATCACATGTTTACTAATTCCTTTATAATTTCTTATACTAACATTTATTTCATCAATTCATGTGCTAAAGTCCCACATGAATTAGTTTTACTGAGCTAATGTGTAATTAGTGTTTCTCTCCACCCCCATGTTTACTACCCACAGCTGGGAATTCTGCTGTTACTGTATGTTCCAGAGAAATCCTAGATTTGAACTATTTGAAAAATCATGGAGAAATCCATGTTTGAAATGTTTTCTTATTATTCTTACTATTATTCTGCAGAAATGAGATTCTTTCATAATTCACGATTTTGGAATTGCTTTTATTTTTTAAATATCAAAAGAGATACCAACATGGTACATTACTTAGTGTCTTTTAAATCCAATATTTTAGTTACATCAAAATCCAATGTCCGAGTTATATCAAAATATATTCTTCTTCCTCTAGAACTATGGCTTTTAAGTAAGTGGCTGTGCACATCTCTAGGTTGTAGAGTTTTTCTAGAATAATTTGGCATGGGAGGAACTCCTGGATGTCTTCTGGTCCAACACCATGCTCAAAGCAGGCACTGCTTCACAGTCACACCGGGCTGCCCGGGCCTTGTTCGGGTGAGCTTTACTTGTCTTCATGGATGGTTTTCTACCTCATTGGGGAACCTGCTCTATAGTTTGGCTGTGCAAATTGGGACAATTTCCCATATCTACGTTCCCATATCTACGTAGAATTGCTCTTGCTGTTGCTTGTGTTCGTTGTCTTGTACCTGTTCACTGTGCCCCTCTGAGAAGAGTTTGGCTTTGCCTTCTCTATAATGACCCTTGAGGTAGAGAACAGTAAGGTCAGTCCACTTTTCTCTAGTCTGAAAAACTCGCTTGTAACCTCCTCGTGGTCCCCAGCCCCTGACCATCTTGACCCCCCTTGGCATCTTGCAAAAATGCTTTCATCTGTTACTCTGCTGCATAGCACATATTTCATAAATCCTAATGCTAAATTGAATTTTGGCAGCCTGCTGGGGAGAGTACAAGGAAATGGTATGGAAAACGAAATGATTTATACTCTTCAGCTGTCTTTTCAACGAGCAGGCAATGGGCCCTATATATGCCATATACCAGTCAGGATCACCCTGGCTAGCTAGGGTGAATACCCCTGTTTTGGACATATTCATGTGCTTTGTGCTGACCTATATTCCAAGGATTCTGGCAGGTATGAAACATGCAAATTGCAACAGACTTTAGGCACAGAACCTTAGTGTTCTGAATGACAGTTTAGTAATATTCTTTAGCTTTTACACATATTAAAATTGTATTTTTTGAATGATTGTGAAAATCACTAGTTACTTAAAATTATGATGGTATTTTGTCTTCTTCTGTCATTGATTGAGCAAATTTTTAGGGCTCTAACATATCTGTTTTGGAAAAGAAAGACACGAGATTTTAATTTTTGCAAGCTTTTTCAGCCAAGACTGGAATGCAAGAATACACTGACTTTCTGTCAGTTTTTTCTGGCACTGCCCTTAGGAGCACTCTCCTGTCACTTATCTTCTCTTGCAAGCTCTTCATACCTTATTACATGCCAGTAGTTGCCACCAGTGGAAAAAATTATTGGCACACAATTTTATTATGAAAAAAAAATATGCTCACATATCCTAGGTGTGGTTTCCTGTTTTTTTCTATACAAAAAGACTTACTAGTCTCTTGACTTTTTTTCCCGTGTTCCTAGTATGGCATCTTAATTTTTCCTGCTTCGTCTCAGTCTTCTTCCCACAGTGTTTCTACCTCTACCACCACACCTGCAATGCTCTTGCAGCCTCCCTTTCTATGTATATAAGTATGTGTGTGTGTGTGTGTGCCTGAATACTGCTTGATCTGAAATGTGGCGGAGAGCCCTCTGCCTCCCTTTGCTGGAGGAAAATCTGTGAGATGAGGCATAAAAAGGAAACCAGGACTCTGGCAATGGCTGTTGTGTCCTATATGTTATATATAATAAAGGGAAACACTCTCAAACTTGCCATGATGACCCGAGCTATGGATTAGAGGCCAAGGGAAAGTTAAGCTGTTTCAGAAGCAAAACAAAGGTGCAAAGGTTCAAGTGTTTCACTACCAGGCCCTACCACTCTCCTGATGTGCTTGGCTTTTGCTCATTTTGACTAAAGGTTGTAATGGCCATTTTCATTAGTATCTAGCAGTCTGAAATACTACTGTACTAACCATGTAAAGGATATTTCTGAAGCCTCAAGCAAATCCCTTAGCCCCAGCAAAGTGGGTTTTGTTATTTTGAATCCTTCTGGGATTTCGGGTCTTTATTAGCCTCCAGAAATCTTTTCCAGGATGCCGTGAGTTAAGTAGGTGTAAGTTCTCCAATAAACACAACAGTTGATGAATATTATAATAAAATTATGATAAAATCCCCATTCATGCCCTGCTTTTGCTGGCTAATAGTAACTCTTAGCTTCCCTATACAACCCAGGTCAAAACTGCTTCTACCTGAGGCAGAACAATTTGTTTCAGTAGAGCTGCACTTTTTTTTTGCGTGCTGTGATTTGCAAAGGCTCTCAAGACCCGTGTTAATTGATAGTTGAGATTTTGTCTGCCTATGACTGCAAGAAAGCAAACGGCAGCAGTGTGTACCGACTGTGTGTGAGAACAGGATTTCCAAGGAAAGTAAATTCACTGCAGACATTAAATTTCGCCTAATAAGCCTGTGCACTTACTTTGTGAGCCAAAAATTCCTCAGTTACATCTTGGAAAATTTTGATCTGCTCTGTACAAATCTGTGGTGCCATTTCAGAGTTTTCAGGTAAACTTGGTAGCACAATGTACCCATATGCCCGTCTGCCTGGAAGCTTTCAGCTTTTTGCTAGGCTGTCCTTGTAGTGACCCATGTTTGCAGCACCTTATTTCCCTTTGGATGAAAAAGTGAGAGCTGATCTTTCTCTGTGTTTTACTCTCTCCACCTCCAGCAGCTGAACTGCTATCAGCAATTAAAGAGAATTTGCAATTCCCTAGATAATGTAAACATTTGTAGTGAGTAATTACAGAGTCTTCGCTCTTCCCTGCCCGAATGAAAGTGAGCTTCTGAGAACTAATAAATATCATTTGTGGGATCCTCCCAATCCCCAATTCCCTCTTTAACCTTTTTCCACGAAGCATGGCCTATAAATTGTCAAGTGTTAGGTGTGTATGAAGTCTGCAAGATCTCTCTGGCTAAAAAATTTCTTCTGTCTTAGTAAATGCAGCGGGCCTCATTCTCAAGCCTGTGGGAGTGCAAATTCCAAGAGGGAAAGGGAAAAAGACTTGCTAGGGTCAGAGGAGTTTTGTTTCAGGCTTTTGTGCATCCTAGAGCATCTGCTTCAGACAAAGTGCCAGCCCATCAGTGCATCTGGCTTCAGTGCATGGAGAAGGATTCAGGAGCTGTCCTGAGGCCAGCAATAAGACCCATAGTTCTGGTACTGTGTCAAAACACCAAGCCCTAATTTGTTCATTGATTAATACCTTCCTCTTTGCAGAAATCCAACTGCTGCAGCTAAGCATGACCACAGGTTATTAGGTGTCGTGGTCTAGATCTGAGACGCTGGCGTGATGCAGTGCCTCAGAGAGCAGCGAGCCTCCTCCATTCCCTAGGAGACCCATGCTGCCGAATACACACGCTGCGGTGCTCGTGGGGCAGTTCTTGCAGCAGAATCGGTTATTGCCTGCACTCACCTGACAAATCAGTACTCATCTCCACGCTGTCACTATTAACAGATTTGCCTGAAGTCCTCCTTGTAAGGCTGCACTGTGAACATGTTTGGGAAAAGAAAGTCCCCAAGGTCCTCCCAGCCCCTGTTGCTTGTAGTCTAGCTATCTTGGTTGGAGAGCTGCTAGCCTGGAGACAAATCTGCACAGAGCATTAGCTCTTTTTGACCCTTTCCATAGAGAGACTCTGAAGAAGATGTAGTGGAAACCAGTTACCAGCTGGAAGACAGGGTTTTCTATACTCTAAAATATTCTCAGAAGGGAGCATTTTCAGAGCTGCAAGGTGCACTTAAAAACTGAAAGTGGGAAGAACTTATCCTGTATTAGCAGGCAAGGGCTGTGTGACTGTCTGCATCACAAGGCTTCCCTGAATACAGTGAAGGACAAGAATGATCAAGAACGAAAGATCTGTGAAAAAGTCTTTAAGCTCTCCACAAATAAAGTACAACTCTTGTTATTTTTGAGTGTATGTAATGTGCTGCATTCTTGCAGTTTGCAAAGATCCTGAAACACTAGTTCTTTGAGGAAGACTTTTATGAACAGCTAAGAATGTGTTATCACAAAAGCTAATTGATGCTTTACTTATAATTTTGATGTATTGAGTGATCTATTGGAATTGAACATACACTCATTTGCAGTTTAGCTTTCAGCTTGGCTGTTGTAGTTCCAGTTTTGAGATGGAGCACTGACTTACACCAGAGAAAGAACTCTTTTGTACAAAATGAAGCCCAGTCAGCAGATATTTATTTCAGAAAGAAAAAAAGAAAAAGAAAAAAAAGAAGAAAGAGCAAATGACTAGCAGATGTGCATTATTTAAAGAATTCATTATGGAAAAAATGATCAGGGTCTTAGCAAATCTCAGCCACCTTTGGGGGGGATTTCAATTTCTAGCACCACAAAGCTAATTTTTCAGGTATGACTGTCTTTTTGTTACAGAGACATTCTTATCGGAAACATTTCCAATTCCTTATTTTGATTACTACCCCACTTAATTTTAGGACTGCTGACTTTGATAGGTGGTTTCATACTTCTTAGCCTCATTAGTATAGTAATAGATTACTGTGGTTTTACATAACATTCAGTGAGCACATCATTCTATAGGTTTTGTTTTACACAGAACTTGAATTAGTCTTTTTTGCTAGACCTTAATCAACTGGTTTTACTACTGTTGTAGTTTAATAGATTCAATTTTGCTATCCTATAGTTACCCATCTATCATTCACATATGTCAAGTTTCTCTAGGTCTATTACGCAAATTGTGTTTCAATACTTAGCCCCATTAATTCACAATTTGCACCACAGCCCATGCTATATCAGCACATGGCACATTTTCAGATGTTACCCAGGCACTGTACCATAACACTGTTAAATATCACTCACTTATTGAGTCCATGGAAAAGTAGAGAAAGGGTCTTGTGATGAAGATATATTAAATCACCTAAGAGTGACTCCTTATGAACTGACTGTATAACCACTTGGGGATATTTGGCCTATTGAAGGGAAAACCAAGGAGTGACATGGTGACAAAAAGACATGGTGTAAAGACTGCTGCAAAGAAGAAGAGGGTTGTCTGTGCTCTGTCCCCGTGGTGATAAGTCAAGGTCAATCCCAAGCAAGGGAGGTTCAGATGGGGTGTTAGAAATGATTTCCTAAGACTGTGAAATACTGGAATGGATTTTCAGTGGCTATTTATGGCTATTCTATTCAATGCCTTCTTTAGGTTATGTATTTTTCATAGGTCAATTGATACTGAAAGTATCAATTTACTCCAGGGAACATCCACTGCCAGAATTTACTTTATAAATTTACTTGTTAAAATAAAGTTAATTAACCTTACTGGCTTTGTTGAAAATAGACAAGGAACATTTCTAAAAGAAAAAAAAAATAATAGAATAGTAACTGCAGCATCTAAGTTAAATCACAAGGACTGCTTGGCCTGCTAATTAATTTGACTACCTTACAGTGGGATTTTTTTTTCAGGCTCTTCCTTTTATGCTGATATTTATGATAAGTCCTGACAATTGTAATTATTGGATGATATATGTTTCACTTAAGAAAATCATTAAAGTGGAATCAATATAAGCATAAGCAATTCATGGCAGTACATTAAATAAGCATCTATCTTGATGTGAGCAGGTATGTCAATTAAAACTTAGTCCAAGTATTACGTAGTAAAAGTTAAAGTGCTGGTTTTAATGCTGTTGTCAGAATAGTTAATGAAGGGACTAAATTCACTTCTGTTTTAAGTTTTCATAAGCCTGAGTGACTAAGAAGTGGGGAGACTGTGAGTGTATGATCTTATGGAAGCCTGGATCGAATATAAAGGTACTATACCTTGGCGTGACTAAGGCAAAGGGGTGGCAGTGGAAATGCAACCTGTCATCGCTAGGTGATTTATTCCTCAGTAGAACAGGAGACCTTCCTGGCCTACAGACCTGCCATTTAATTTGCACCTCACTGAGCCAGCCAGTGTGAAGCTAGCCAAAAATAACTAAAATATGTTTGTGTAAGAAGAAAGAACTAAAAAGTGAGTCCAATGCCTGAATGAAAGCCTAAAACTACCAGTAATAAACACTGTTTGTCTATTGCCATGGCAATACAATGACATTCCCACCTCAATGCTCTTAGTCTGTTATGGTAGCTATAATGTCACAAACATGCTTGGATTTTACAGGCACAACTGGGGGAAGAAAGGTAGTGAAACAGAAAGAACTAATGTTCACATGTTTGTGTACTGAAAAGATATGCAGAAAATACACATTGCATCTTCATTTTGCCTTAATTTTGTCAGACTGATTCTAAAGCCATTCTGCATGTACACAAAATTTTAGTAGATGCAAAAATGGAAATGGTAGCAAGGAAACAGACATCTTGCTCTCACCATCCAAGAAAAGAAACTAAGAAAATACCCAGCTTCCTCTTGGCTCCTGAGGCGTATTTGAAGTACTGGTTACCTTGGAAATTCTAAAAGCACAGATGCAAGAGGTGGAAAAGACTTATGAGGTCACCTAACCCATTACCTTGCCAACACGAAAGAATTTTCTGTTGTCAAGAATTTTTTTTCAAGGGAAAGCTATATTTGCTGTTCGCTTTCTTCTTTCAGGTCAGACCTGCAGTTAATCTCCAGAATATCTTTATTTGCTAGAAACTATTACAGGAAACACTCTCTCTCCAAAGCTAAGCTTGATGGTAGCTACTTATTCTAAAGATGTTTTTCTGCTTTCAATGGTTTCTCTTGAGCAGAAATTCATCTTTGGAAAAGGTAGATTTGGGGGGAGGATATTTTTGGGGAGCCTTTTCTTCCTTTTTCTTTTCTTTCTTTGCTTTTGTAGAGAAAGGTTGAATTCACTGTTGTGACAGTGTAAGCTCAGTGAAGTCAGTGGGTCACTTGGTACCCATTGAAGATCTGGCTCTTCGTCCTTGTTCTGCATATGGAAAGACACATACCTTCATACCTTTGCAGCACTGATATACTGGAAACTTTGTTTCTGAGAAACATGCCATAGCATTTCAGTTTGCTAGCCCAGCAGAAAATGTATTAGGCGAGAACTATAAGGGTGGAGTTTCTTTTCTTGTTCTTGACCCTAGAAAGTACCTCCTTCCCCTACAGTTCAGTTTCTTCTCTGTAAAATCTAGAAAAAGGTAATTCTTTGTAAAGGGCTTTCAAATCTGTATTGGAAGCTTGCTGTTCCTAGCAATGTCCTAGGGATTATTACTGCATTTAAAATAGGTTTTTAAAACCCTGATTCTGTAGCGAAATTGGTGTTGCTGGTGAAACCTCTTGGTGTGTATGACAAAGTTTAAGAACTATGTTGACAACCTACTAATCTTTCTAGTGTGCATAAAGCCCATCTCTTTCTTGGCATTTAAGGACCTAGGTCTGAGGTATTGAATGGCAAGAGAGAGAGAGAGAGACAGCTTTGCTTCTCCGTTCAGTGGTGCTATCAATAAATATTGTGATTGCTTTAAATATAATTGTATTGACCTTTAAGAGAGCTGCCAGAATCTGGGCTGGGCACTGCCAGTATTTGCTTTTTCAATGAATGTAAATAAATGACTTTGCAAAAAGGTTGCGTTTCCTTCCTACTGACTGCCTAAATATAAACTGATCATGCATTAAAGACAAAATATAATCAGTTTGAAATAGCATTAACCATCAATGAAATCATACGATTACAGAGAACACTTGAAATAAATTTGCCTACTTTTACCATAATTGACAAGAATATTCTGTCTCCCGTCTTTCAAAATTATTGTTTTTCTTATCTTCCTGATGTTTCCAAGTGAGGAATGCAGGGGGTCCTCAGAGTTGAGAAAGATATTGGTTATTCCATAAGCCTCTTTGAATAAACAGCAGTGATTTTTTTTTGCTCCATGAGTGTTTACATTTTTTTTTTTTTTCAGTGGGAAAGGGATTTTCCAAATTGCGTTCTTTTGAGCCCGCTCACTCTCCATGGGCCATTTTGGGCTTGTAAGACCTGGGGGAAGCAGTGAACTTCCATGTGGGTGCCCCTCTGCCTTTGCCTCTGTTGCTCCCCGAGGAGCTCCTGTCATGCTGGCTGCCCAGGAACTGACATTTGAGAGGGAAGATTATTGTGAACTAGACCAGAAACATGCAATCTTCCACTGCCATCTTTCCTTTTTAGCAGTGGTGGCATTTTAAGGAGAAATTATTCAAGAGAACACAGAGAAGCTGATAAGGCTTTTGTTTTCACCATCCCTGTGTCCTTGTGGCCCCATGGAGTAGAGCGCTGGGGCACTACTGCAGTGAAGAAAGAAGGGCAGCACCCGGGAAGCCCTAGGTACATTCAGAAGTCTACATGAAAGCTTGAAATAGAGTCATTTTCCATCTCTTTTTTAACTGTATTCCATAAATGACACTGGAACTGGTTACATGAGGAGCCAGCTCCTTCCTGGGAGCAAACCTTAGGGCAGCAAGGTAAGTGATTTCATGCTATAGGGAGCATGATTATTAACCCGCAGTTTTGGAAAGACCTGAAAAAAATCATCTGATCAAGTCATCCTGAAAAGAACTAGCAGGGCACTTTGTTTTTAAGGCCTAGATTCATACTTGTGAGAGCTTGGAGCTGTTTCGATTAGGCATCAAAATTATTGGATTTAAAGCCTGGTAGAAATCAGGAAAGGACTGCTTGCTATAAATGTCTATGTGACTTTCCCTGTGTTGAAAAATGTAGCCTAGGCTTCTCTTTCTTTCTTTTTTCTTTTATTTTCATTTGTTTCCATTTCTGCTGCTCTTGCAAGTGCTATTCACTTGCTTTGTTGTGTTTCTAACAACAGTCTGCAAGTTTGGGATAAATAGCAATGTTGTCTGTTGAACTTTATAACACAGCATGTCTCATGGCAATATCTCTGAGACCAATTTTTCAAAACATGGTCCATTTAGGAAATAAGAATATGATCTGTAAAATTTCTAGGTTTAAAGAAAAGCCTGAAATCCGTAAGAACACATGTTCATTTTCATACATGCAAGCAGAAATATAAGGGAAAGAAGCAAGTCTAACAACATTTTATGCTTGAAACAGCTTTCTTTTATGAAAAAAATAATATGTGTATTTTCATGGTTTTAATTAAAGATCCTTTGCTTGAAGATCCATTTTTTGATTTAAGCATATGGAAGCTCAATAATGTTTCATCTTTCTATGCAAAATTGTCTGGCAAAACCTGTCAGAAAGAAGCAACAGACTTCAGGCTAAGAAGTTTTCCTAAGGTATTTTCCTAAGGTTTTCCATGAAAATTCCTGAAAATAAAATGTTATAAGCAACTTTAATTTTCATAATAATGTACATACTGGTAATGCAGACCACCTATTGGTTTGTAATCCTGAAATTTCCTATATGCTTCCTATGTGTAATACACTGTGACATTTCATAAAGTTTCAAAGGACAAAATATTAGCATGTAAATGTGTGGTGTTTTTAAAATAGGGGACAGAAATAAAGCATGACTCTTCACCTCAGCAAAATTAATTTGTCATTCTGATGCCATGCATCCTTTTGTTAAACCAACCAACCGTTTATCGAGTCAGACATCCTTATTGTTCTGAATTGTGCCCCATGGAGACCTTATTCTGTTTTGCCTACCCTCTCAGTGGAGAACCAGCAGTATTTGTTATGAGGTCTGAACAGTGGGAGAAGCATTTACACTGATGTAGCTTCATTTATATCCTGTGATAGAAAAATACCACTCTTTTAAGCAGCATCTCAACAGAGAAGCAGCAGATCACTCCTTCTGTGAATCTAGCAATTTCCTATTGGAATAAACCACATAGGATCTGATACAAAGACACAGCATAAACTGCCATTCATTTTACTGGGCTTCACTACTAGTGTTTCAAATTTAGCCTGAATTTAGGTACAACCTGTAAGCTCACTCATGCAAACACATATACAGTACATAAAACATAACAAAGCTCTTAAAATATTTTTGTTCTATAAAGATTTTCACATTTTTTAAAGCAGACTGAAAAATGACAAATATTTGCAGAATGTGGGAATCATTGCCAATTCTCACACACAACGCCTGATGTAATGTGACAGAACACAGTAGAGATGTTCTTTCATACTAAGCAAAATACCACTTGTGCCAACTAATTAATTGACCAGGTGTCTAGGACAAGCATGTGTGCATAAGGGGAAACACCATTTTACAAAAACTCAGTTTGCATTAGCAAAAGCTTAGAATTACACAGAGCTTACGCAACCAGTATACCGATGTAACTGAGCCTGATGATATTAAAATCATCTTATTACATCCCTGGAAAATAAATGTTTAGGAAAACTCCTTCAGTCCTTACTCTGGTGAGTCCATTCTAGCTGGAGTATTGCACAGGGATGAACTTCACTGTTGGCTGCTGGGTACCAAGTTAAGGGCAAAGGGCAATTTATGTTCCTTACTGCAACAGCGCATTTTTCTTGCACATCATTCTGGCTTCAGCTTAACATGACAACTGGCAATAGGAGATTTAGGATGCTGCTTCTGCTGCCTTGAATTATAAATACTTTATTAAATGCAAAAAACCTTATGTTCATTGTTCATTCAACCATATTGCTGCATTAAACACTCAAGCCAGGAAATGTCAAAGATAAAAGTGGCCTTTACTCTGCCCCCTTGTGTATATGCGTTACAATACAGTCTTTAATTATCCAGTCTCAACAATATCTCATATAACAGCGCGTAGTAGTTTAGTGTGTAATACCATCGTTTAGAATTCTAGCAATAAACATGAAGCTCACTGTAGTATTGTTTTTTAGTCTTCTTTTGTACAAATTAATTGGTCATGATATGTCAGGACATGCTCCCTAAGCATCATTATAAAAACACTTTAGTGAAAAAGAACAACTATGATGAAAATGAACATTCATAGCAAGTAACGCAAGTATATGAAAAAAATAAATCTTATCAGAGTCAGTGCTCCTTCTGCAATTTATATTTTTGGCATCTTTCGTTTAATATTTGACAAACGTGCTTAGGAGCAAGTCTTTTTTTGAGTTAATGGCTAAGTAATTTTCTGTTGAAAAATACTGCAATGAAAGATAGATTTTTTGAGCATTATTATTGGTATGCTATTACTCTAATTACTGTGCACCTCTTAGTCTCTAAGTTATTTGTATTTTTACATGCATTTAAAGAAGTGCTTTTGTGAGGTAGAGAGTGAAAGCAGGAAAAGCCAGGCCCTGGATGGTTTTAGTACTCAAACTGCATTTTTGTTGTTATCACTGGAATAGCTGGAGCTCAACACAACACACACAGGTAGCCTTTAAAACCTAGAAAAGGTTCATACTGCTGGCAGAGAAAGCAGTCCAGCACTGTGGAGAATATCAGCATCTGTCAGGAGCTGGTCCGTCCTGAGATCTGTGCCGCTGTGCCCATGCTGCTACCACCTCTCAGGCTTGGTCCTTTAAAAACATACTCTTAAGCTTGATAATTAAGTGTCCCTGAGAATTTTAAATTCTCTCTCTTGGCTGTTTAGCCTGCGAACTTCTTGCCCTGCATAAGTTTTTGTCCACCATGTCCCCCTCTCTATGTTTTTCTTGGGCAGATGTGCATAGAAACTAAATTTTCATTCTGAGTTAGTTGTACCTGAGGCGTTTTAGCATTGCAGGGCTTCCTACACACACTTTGTGTGTGTGTGTGCGTGTGTGTGTGCTTTGCAAGCCCAATCCTGGAGCTCTTAGTAGTCTGAAAGATTTGAGCATTCTAATGGGAATTAAACCTTTCCTGTCCCTTTTCCAAATAAGACAAAAAAAAAGGAATGGGGGGAGGGGGAGCAGATTTTGAAAAAAAGTATCCGATCTCCTCATGGCTTTAATCACTAGGGAGGAAGAAAAAGAAGAGCAAAAGCGAAAAAAGGGAGATGAGGAAGTATGCTGGTATGGAAGAGTTGAATGAATTTTCTCTATCTCACAGCAGGCTTCCTGATTGAGAAGCTCAAAAGGAGACAACCATCTCTCTCCAGTTGATAAATCTTGAAACTATTTTAAATGGCCTGGCTTAGTCCCTGCTCTAGTTCTTGGTAACTTCCCCAGGCTATCTGAGACATCACTGGCAAGGGCGGGCTCTAGTGTGAGATTTCTGTATGAACCAACTGATTGTCCCTGTTCTAATTAGCTGAAGCATCTAATTCAGAGATGAGAAGTCCACTAGGTGGTTGCCTAGAAACTAGTTTTCTTTTTGCAAATGTGAGCCTCAAATTGTTTTATTCTTTTTATCTACACCTGACAGATCAGGAAAAAATGGTTAAAAACTTAGTCCATTTTACTCTAAAGTAGCTTTCCAAAGCTCAGCGAGAGCCTAAGCTCTAAATTCCATTTGCAGTCAGTTAGTAGTACCATAAGCCGCCTCTCAGAAAGCTCTTTTAGCATGAAATAAATGTCTCCCTGGGGTTGCTATCATGCTACTCTGTTCTTTGCAATGTATAGAAGAAACTGATTACTGATTGGACACTGATTACTGATTGCTGTGGTTGGATACCTAAGAAGCCTGGAACACCAGAGGTTAAATAAGATAAACCTGGTTAAAAGAGTCTTGCCCAAAATGGTACTGGGACTCTGAGGCTGATCAGGTTGTAAGACAGGGACTGCCAAATCCTACAGCCTTATCTTAAGTACTGGGAGGCTCTTTTTGTACAGGTTGTCAATTTGAAATATTCAGAGCATTAAGCTTAAAGAAACAGCTTCATCCCTTGTGGTTTCCTAAAAGGCCAATGAACTGTGATCAGTTCAATTCTGATGTGCTTTACCTAAGTAAAAAGTGATTTAGTGAAACCCATCTGTAGTGCCAATAATGCTAGCCAGCATGCTTGACTGAAAGTCACAGTGCATTGGACAAGGCTGCAGAGTTACAGGGAGGATGGGACTGCATACATTTTGCTCACAGAGGTGCTCTCCACTTATGAAACTTTTAGTGAAGGATGAAGTAGCATTGGAAGGCCTATGGTAGAATTTCAAAGTTGAATATCTTATTAGCCGTCCTGAAACTGAGTAATTCTGTTGTCTTTGCTATGACTAGTAGAAATGAAAATAGAGATTCAAAGAAAAGGGTCCTTAAATAAAGCTTGAAATGCAGCATTATTCCAAAGCTGTACATGCTTTGATTTTCCATACATGTCAGATGGTATTTAGATGGTTAGGCGGCTTAATAAGCAGAATAAAGTTCTTAAAATAATTAATATCAGAATAAATGCAGAATTCATGCAGAATAAGTGCATCAGAATTGCCTGAGACTCAAAGAGAGATTATTTTCATTCCATTTTGCTATAATACTTTACAGTATAACTATATCATAATTTTTTAATCTGCTGCCACAAAGTGATTGCATTTGAGTGCTGGAGTATCCTTCTCTGTTGAGGTAAGTTTTCTGGCTTGTGATGAAGATATTTGCTTATGAAAAAGAATTAAAGCATATTGAAAGTGGGCATAAACCCCTTGAGTGCTGTATTTATTTTGCTTTTGCCATCAGTGTTAATCACAACAGGAAAGCCAAGTGTCTTTTCCTAATGTATTTTGAATAATGACCAGGTGAGTATGAAAAAAAAGGAAAACTATTTTTTCTTTCTGAATGAAAGAACTTTTTAAACGGCAAATTATTATCCTCAGCTCGACTTGTTGTAATTCCAAGAATATTTCTGCTAAATTCATTTCTACCTAAGAAAGGCCCTTAGTGATTACAGTTTTTTAAATATAGTCCAAATTCCACCTACTCCACTGCCCACAGAGTACCAAAAGCCCTTTCAAAGCTCAGTTAGGTGTTCACAGCCCTTCCTAAGTTTCCAGTCTTTAGCTATGCCACAGGTCTTCTTGTGACAGCTGTCTTTGTCTTCTCTTCAACCCATTCTTATATGCATAAGGGTGCCTGGAATAGCCTTGAAATTTGGATTCATTCAGATGTGCTAGTGCAGGGGATAGTGGAAAATCCAGAGTTATAGGCCATGCCTCCTGTGTTGCTTACAGAAGATTTATGAAAAGTACCTTATCAAATGTTAATTTTATGTACAAATTAAATGAATTGAATATATTCCTTGTAAAATGTTTTCTTGGTGGATTTTATAAATTTTCTTGGTACAGGAATTGCTGAGCCAATACTAGAAGCAAAAAAAGACTCTTAGCATCATTTCCCTTGTTGACAGCAAAGTGGGAAAATTATTTTTGCCCTTTTTCTAATGCCCTAGATATAAAGATCTCATCTATATATGACAACCCATTTCCAATATATCATAAACATGTTGAAATGTTCTGGCCTTTACAGTTCTCCCGGCCTGCGGTAAGAAAATGGGTTATTTTATCTCTTGTCTGGATCAGTCTCATTAGAAAGGCAGCATGTCTTCCTCGTTCACAAATGGCAGGCAGAGACCTGATGTCTTGTTTCTCAAGGGCCCTTAATTGTGTTACATGCTGTTTCCTTTTAATAAGCTCTTCCTTGATTACTCACGCAATGTCAAGCTCCCTTCCTCCTAAATGCATACATTGTTACCTTTACTTTTGCTGGTGTGTGTATGCTGTGAAAAAAACAGCATCCTTGAAGGTTTTTCAGCTTCTGGTTATATTAAGCCATACTGTCTGATGCAGTTTCAGTGTGACATATCTGATTTTCTTATTGACTGGTCTACTGATAATTTCCTTAAAATTAATTAATACATCTCTTTATGTCAGGTTGTGTTCTTCAGTTTGGGATAATTTAAACAAGTGGGCCATTAGATGTTCATATCTCCAAAATGTACAAAATTGCATCCTTCCTAATCACAAATTAACCCTAGATAGCAATAGGTATTGAACAAGATAATATATCTTAAAGAATAGATATATTAAAATTTGGGTTAATAACACAGATCAAATTTTTAGCAGTGATAGATCTTGACCTGCTCTTTCTGCTAAATTATTAGCCCAGTGAAATTAGCAATGTCCATATCTCTCAACTGAAAATAAACAGAATATCACACAATTTTTCAGACAGCTAAAAACAGAGGCAAATGTGCATGCACATGACCATTTCACTTAAAACACATTGTGCAAATGTCACAGGAAAACCAGCTCTGCTTCCCAAATTTGTCATACGTGTTAGCCAGATTTGTGGTCTGCTTTATTGGGATACATCATGGAGTAAATTAGTGCTCTGTGAGTAAGGATACGAGAAGGCCCTAAGTCATTACGTAGATGTATTATAATTAATAAATAATAACTACAATTATTGAGGAAAGGATTAACCAATAACATCTTTAATAAATGTTTAATAGTTAAAATCCATGATAAAAAAACAGATGGCAGTATAGCGTATTGCCAAGTTCCAGTTATGCAACACTGGGTATAGAGCCTTAATAGTAATAAAAGTCCAAATAAAACATGTCCTGAATGAATTGATCATAAGAAAAAGTAATTGGATCATATTTTAATCCTTTGTGATTTACATGGCTATGAGGTGTTTGTTGACCCCCAGAGCAGGAGCATTTTTGTCTCATTATTGTGTTTATTTTAATTATCATTGTGCACTAGGCAGGTCACTTTGTTTCTCTCTCTTAAAAGATTGTTTCAAAGTAAGACCAGATTGCAGAATGGAAATTCATATGGCCACATCTGCAAGCTAGTGAAATCTATGGCAAAACTTTTAGCAACTCATGGCTTTTAGTTTAAATCCCTAGCTATCTTAATGGTCCTTTCCTTCTACAAAAGACAAACATCTGTTTTTATTTTCATTGGAGCTGTAGTTAATCCATCCTTGTGCAGAAGATCTTGGTCTAACTTGCCATGTTCTCGGTGCATGGCATTTCATAGAAGTTGGGACATGTTTAAATGAGTTTGAGAGGGTTAATATTGGATCAACTTTTTGCTTTTCTAGTCCTTTTTGCTTGCAGCTGTGATTTAAAAATGACTGAAGTCAGTAGATGTCTTTCCATTATCAAGTATTTCCTGGATTAATTTTCTAACTAGAATAGTCCTGCGATCTTGGTTGTGGTCTTGGTTGGTCTTGGTTGGTTGAACTTCAGCAGCTAAAGATTGCGTTGTGGTGGGCTTCTCAATGTACTCTCTAAATTAACTTGAATTAGCATATATAGAGATATTGTTGGAGTGTGATTGCTATTTTAACCAAAATGACCACTGAGGCTAGACTTAGAGGTCTTCCTGTGTTGGAAAGCATGGCCTAGTGGCTGATGCAACCTGTTGAGCTTTATTACAGGCATTCCTACTAATCTTTTCTGCAAGGGGAAAAATATGTTTAGATTAAAACCAAATAGCATTAACTAGATTAAAATATCTTCACAAAATTAACACAGACCACTTTCTCTAACAGACTGTTTCTCCTAGCATGGAAATCTCTTTATAACTCCACGTAATTCACTCACTGAAGTCAGTCACTCCATTCTGCAAAGTTTGTTTTTGCTGGGCCTGCTCCAGGTCTTGCTTATTTAGTTTCTCTGTTAGTTGTGGTTGCTAGGTCCTCCCTATCTTTCCCATTAGGTACAAGATAAGCAGTTAGCCAGTGAGAATAACATTTGGCCTTTATGATAAAGGATATGAATGATACTTATGATAAAGTAAAAGTGACTTCAGTTTTAATGTAGCCTGAAAGTTGCTTGCGTGCCTCACATGACATAACAAAATACGCTTAGAGGCAAGAGAAGAACTCTTTGTTATGAAACAGAAAATGGTTAGAACCATTTATTTGAGGAACATGTAAGTGTTGACACACGAATAATATTCTAGTGTTTAGCTCCCAGCTAAACTTTCAGCTCTATTTCTCATTCAACCTGAATTAGTCTTTTTCGTTTTTGCTTTTAAGAAAACAGAATAAGTATGCTCCTAACTTGAGTTTGTTTTAAGTCAAGATCTGAATAAAAGCAAGGCAGTTTGCAGTTATTGCACGAGTTAAAAACTTTGTGGCATCGGGTGATCTTGCTTCCTGACAGACAGCTCACCAAATCCTATGGCTATTGATATTTGTAATTTCCCAAGGTCCTTTTCCAGCAAAACAGAGAAATGTGGCAACTCAGCTCTGCCACGCTAACCTCAGCAAAAGAAATGCAACTTGAAGTGGCTCCAGCCAAAGCACTTCAGTTCCTCCTGAAGGAAGTAGCTGCTCTCATTTCAACAGCTACACGCTTCCTAAAAGTCTGGGAGGTTTTAAAATCAGCAAGATGAGTCTAAGCCCTTCCATTTCTCCTCTGTCCCCAGTCGATTCCCTCATCTGCACCCATGTTGGTAATTGAACCCATTTGCCCTTTGAGTTATTTTTATAGGACTCTTTTTCCTTGTCACAATGGAAAATGGGAATTTTTCCTAATGACAGATACAGACTGCTTTTCCTCGTTTGTTCTCTCAAGTTAGCTAGTACGCATTGGCAGTCTGGAATAAAATGCCATTCTGTCCACAAGGAAGACAAGAACCTAGTCTTTGACTAAATCTGTGTTAGCAAACTTGAGCCAATGCCAGGCACTGTTCCTGGGCACCAGAGCTGGATCATTTAAACTGCCGGAGTCTTCCCTGTCATATTTCTGGTCTGTGCTGGCTAGCACTTTCCTAAGCAAGTCCTGAGTGAGTCAGGCCAAGGACCATTCCCAAAAGGCAGCTTTTGTGGGACTCCAATTTAAACCGTGGGCACAAACTCTTTCAGGATACATGGCCTCAATGCCAGAGAATGATTGTGAGTGTGCTGAATTTGGGATTGATGTTTAGACATAGACTTTGAGTCTTGGTTCTTTTAATAAATGAAGATAAAATTACTTCCACATTTAACACTTCCAGGAATTTAACAGAGAATACATTAATGATGATGAAGTACTTATGTATGAAGGTGTCCATAGTTATATAAATATCCCATTTAGAGGCTACAAGCCACTGGATTTATGCAACAAAACAATATAGAATAGTATTAGTACAGACCGTGGCAGTCATATAGAACAAATGTTCATTGATAGTAAAAAAGCTTTTAAAACAAGTCTGATGATAGAAAATAGTTATTTATGCAGTGCAAAATTGGCCAATGGAACTTATTGTCACAAGATTTTATTAAGACATACTGCTCAGTACAATTCGAACAGGATTAGGATTTACATGAATAAATAACTAGCAGGAACCAGTCTACTTTGGTAACATTGACAGACTTCAAGCCACCAGTTAATAAGTAAGTTTAGGCACAGTCCCAAAGGCCTTTTGCCTCTTGTTCTCCTGAAGGGTCACAAATGGCATGAGCAGGAACTGACCTAGGAGCTCCTACATTCTAACAACTCCTAAATGTTCTCTTGAATCTTCTGGTCTTAATTCAACAGTATCGGGAGAGAAAGACATTTCTGTAATTAGAACTGATGGAAAGCAAGGAAATATTTAATTCTATTTAAGTTTGAGCTGCGAAGACTGAATGTGTGAGAAGTGAAGAAGAAAGAAAGAGGAAGAAAGTGATGCCCAAATGCAAAGGGGCTTAAAATACAGTTTTTGACCATATCCCTCATGTTCTCAAAATGTTTAGGCCCATTGAAAGAATCTATTGAAGCACTGAATGCTGGGATTAAGTATTGAATACTAAAGATAAGACCTATATACTAAAATTAAGATCTAATTTAAATGTAAAACTCTTTGTTTCTTTACTAGCTAGAAAATTAAATATTTTTGCTGAATATTCCAAAGTACTTTGAAAAAAAAATTCAAAGCAGACTTTTTTTTGCATAGTTGATAATGCATTTTTTACCAAATTTCTACTTAAAGACAGCAATTTAACCAGTGTAAGGAGAAAAAAGTCTATATTAACTGGAACTGAAAAGCAGTTTTTATATAGAAAATTGAAATTTGGCTAATTGGCTGAAATGAATATCCATTCATTGGATATTGAATAAAATCCTTGGCTTGAAGGCCAAATTATTGGCTTGAATAAATCATGATATAAATCATGAGAAACAAAAGAAAGTTATATATTTTCCCATCTTTTCTGTTAGCTTGTCCTCTTTTCATGTTTTTTTTTCAACTATCTGCTTTGTCTTCTGTTTTAAAAAACTCATTTTTCTTCTCCTCCTTTCACTACATCGTCTTTCTTGTTTTGTCTGTAGCAGTTCATTTCTACTCTGCTCGATCCTCACTCAACATTTGGTTGTCTTACTCCCAGACTGGTTTTCTCTCTCCCTCCCTCTCTCTCTCCTCTCTCTCTCTCTCTCTCTTTTTTTTTTAAATCATAATTTTCCTGTTTTTCTCATATCATAAAAAGTGTGTTAGTGGCTCCAAATTTTTTTTTCTGATTTGGAATAAGCTGAATATAGTAAACTGAACTGAAATAATAAACTGAACTAGTCTTAGAAATTGAGATTTCCTCTGAGTGATTCCAGACAAATTCTACACAAAGAGACACTTAGGAGTTAGGAACTGAGAAGTCTCTTCCTTCCACTAATGTTGTCCCATGTGGGGATATTGGGACATTTTTCTCAGATCTACCTAAAGAAGCATTAAAATCTGAAGCAGTGGGGCAACTGAGAGTAGTGCAATGAAATGCTGTCCAATACTTGTATTATTTCTCTTCCATAAACCTACAGATTCCTGAGAGAGAATGCAATTGCAGTTCTAAGAGGAACAAATACATATATATTAATATTATAATAAAATTTCTAATGGATACATATTCAGAAAATTTACAGAATTTAAAGTGCCAGTATGTCTCTGAGATTTTTGCTAACTCTGATGGAAAAATTCTCATTAATCTACAAATTTGAAACTGCCTTTGCACAACGGAGCAGCAGAAACATCATCAAGAAACTAAACAACAGTGTATTTTTTAACTGTGGTTGCCGGTGCATTCTTTGCATCACGTTGTACATTTATGGAGGCCACTCCCTTTTCCCGAGAGGAGTTCCTTGTCACTGCATGACCTTAGCACAAGGTAAGAAATCTCACTTTTCCCACGCCTGCACTTTTGCAATACAGAATATAGGCTGATCCTTCCTGGAAGGAACCGAGGAGCCTCTAAGAATGAAGGTGTTTCCAAAACTGTGTCTGTGCGTGTGATTCTAGTTTTAGAACATTTACAACTAAGGAAATGCCAAAAAGGATATAATCTAATTAGATATGAGTTTCCATATTGTGGCATTAAAACACATTAAGATAGGAACTATACTGTTATTGCCAATTTTCTCCCTCTTTACAATAAAACACCCTGTTCTTCTTGAAGGAATAAAATGTGACATCTCAAATCTAGAGTTTTATTACATTAAAAAAGTGGGTGTTTATTTCATAAACAGCTATGTTAACAATATATCCTATCAGCTCCCATGTTAAAAAACATTTGGTGAATTTTGTAGAAAGTATTCTGAGCATGCAAAACAGTGCATGAAAAGGATCGGGAACTGTCTCTGCCCAAAGATCTCACCTCTGGCCATGGCACAACATCCCTAACAGTGGGAAAGATGGTCCAAAATGCATTTACAAAGCATAAGTTTTATTTTTTTTCTTTCCCCATCCTACCTTTTAAAGAAACCTTTGGTATGAATGAGGTGCTCGCTGGAGCTGTGCAAGAAGAAGATCCTGTGACTGTCAGCGAGGTGGAGATCAGCACAGTGGTCAAAGCAATTAAGGCAACTTGGGAGGCATGGTGAGATCCAGATTCCCAGATACTGAGATATTCCATGTTTCAGTGGCACTTGCCATCCTGTCTCTAGAAGTGGGGGGACAGCACTTGACCCGCCGGCTAGATCCCATTAACCACAAGTCTTGTTAGGGCACCTTCACCAGAGGGCGGCCCTGAATGATGCCCGTGTTTTCATGCCCTTGCTCTTTCACTCTGCTCTGTCTCTTTCAAGGTCACCATGACATTTTTACAGCTGTCAGTCAAAAAAATAACATGGAAATTAACTGTAGTTACAATGGCCACAGTAGTAATTTTTGTTGTTCAAAAGACCTAGAAAAAACAGAAAGTTCAATTGGTGAACAGCCTATTTATCTTGTGATTCAGACACCATTTGAAGATAACATTTCCTGGAACAGATGCCTATCTATATATGTGCTAAATTGAATAGACCTTGTGCTTTTTGTAAGAGGGCAATCAGCTAAACACTACGCTTATATATGCTCAGTTATCTTGGACACTAAGTTGAAAGTTAGGAACTTTTCTTGAGTGAGATCTTAAAACTCGAAGTGTTCAGAAGAATAAAATAAGCAGTTTTTCTCCTTCCCATGTCCTGAAGTCTTATCAATAAGCAGCAGATTTTCCATTCTTTCTCATTCAGGAAACTTCATTTAGCGAAGATTTACATCTCTTTCTTCATTGGGGAGTTTCTGTGTGAGCAGAACTTGGTCACACATGTATGTGGGTATAATTAGTAAACCTCATCAGCATTTGCCACACTGGCAAAATAGTTCAGTCCCCAAAACTGCTGCAACACTGCATGGAAGCTAGTTATTCTTGGGCAAAATGATGAAAAACTCTGTGCATGCTACAAATACTCGCATGGAGCTGGCTTAAATTCCCTTTCTACTGCTGTGAATGACACAAAAAAGGGCAAATAAAGAGCGGATCTTTAACAAATAACAAGGGAAATGGGTTTTACCACCTGTAAAATGGGGATAATCAGTCTCATTTTTCCTTAAGAGTACTAACAGCTACTGGAAAAAATGTCCCCTGCTTTTTATAATTATTGCTGTTAGAAGACAAGCTAAAAGAAATGATTTATAATACTCTTTTAAATGTATATCCATGAGAGGGAACAAACACTTTTTAGGGCTGCCTGAGCACAGTTTGAACACTAATTAACTGGCATAGAATCTACTTTAATTAAATTCTCTTAGTGTGGAAAAAATCTTTTGGATGAAAAATGCCTTTTTTCTTTAGTGATTTTTCTTTAACGTTTAAACAAAACTGAAAACTGGAGTAATGAATCCACAGTGAGAACGCCAGTGGCAGGAATACATAAAGGTTAAATTAAATTGGTTTCTAAACCAATTCAAACTATTAAAAAAAAAAAAAAGGAAAAGTCATCTAGACTGCTGAGGCCACTTTGGCCTTGCAAGCCAGACAGCCCTGGTATCATCACCATGAGAAGAAGCCTAGACTGGGAATGCCGGGAGCGGCAGCAGGAACACGGGTGCTCTCACATGCCTCAGGGCTGCACCTCCTGGGGTCCCCTCAGATCAACAGACATGTGGTATAACTGCTTCCCATGGACCCTGATATGCAACCAAGGGATGTAAAATAATCAATAATCAGAAAATTTCTCAGCATTTCTCAGGATCTTAGAGATTGCACAGAACCTAAATTCTGACTTTCTTGTCCCCACCCTCCCACTCCCTCTTTTTTATTTATTTTTTTTTTGAAAGTGCTTTATTAAAAGAAATGTGTGGATCTTCATTTTTCCTGACTGAACTCATCTTAGAAGTGGAAAGTATTGGACCACAGGCTATCTGGAAGGTGCAACTTTCTTTTTCCACTGACTTCAGCTGGAGTTGAAAACGCTCAGCATTTTCGATGTCCTAAAACCTTAGGGCAACTGGTTATTCACTATTGCTTGAAAGCTCAAATATTCTCATATCTTAAAAGAAATGAGCATAGATGGATATGCATTTATACATGTACACTCATGCATGAGCACTCATGGCCATAAAAGGCTCTGTCTTGCTTTCTCAATTAGTTGGGAATCTTGAACAACAACTTTACTATACTATTTTTTAAGTAGGAGTTTATTTTGGACTTTCCTCACTAGAACAGAAGACAAGAGTGCTAAACATATGATTTAAAGAATTGAAAGGGCACTTGGAGGTACTCTTTTTATCATATAGAGCATGTGATTTACAGTATTCTAATCATAAAATGCATTTTGAAATTACTGAAGGCTTATTGGAGATGAGAGAGACTGAAGTGAAAATGAAACTGTAAAAATGCCCTGCTTTTCTTAGTTTAGGTAATTTCCAAATGTGTTTGAATTATACTGTGCTACTCAAATCAAAATTGCATTTCTAGATGTTATCATGTATTAATACACATCATAGTTATTTGTGTAATTATATTTACTGGCTTTGTAGCAAACTGCCTTTAGAAGAGCCTAGTGATTAAAATACGCTTTCTAAAAAACACTGTTCATTAAGCTTAATAAATATCTTAGGCATGTGTTGACTCCAGCTTGCTAATTAGTCACTTTCATTACAGGGGCAGGAACATTTATTCCAAGCTGCTTATAGAATAGACAGCTTATGGCATACAATCGGTTTACTGTACTACATACTTTCCACAGAGCCACACTTTGTAATACTTCAAAAATAAAGCATGAATCCTGATGCAAAATCTTATATCAGATAATTATAAGGGAGATATTTCACTTGCTTATTTGAAAATACAGACTCTGAACGTCATCATTTGGGCAACAATACTCTTCCAGGGCATGTTCTTGTTTATAGAAAACCAAGTGTCTCTGCGTTTGCTATCTGAGAGAGAGAAATGGAAACACTGGAATTAGAAACAATTTAGCAATAGAGATAAGAGGGACAGGGTAAAAGTGACTCTTTATAAGGAAAAATATGATACTTAGCTTGGGATGGGCCCCCCCCCAACTGCAAACAAAATCATCTGTTTTTCAGACTATTTTCATGTACGATTGGAATTTTCTCTGGTTAGAGTTGGAGTGGGAGTGGAGTGCTGGTTCGCAGGCACGAGCTCCAGGCCTCTGGCTGGAAGCTGAAGGTGACGCACTTGGAGCTGGTCTTCCAGAGAGCCTTGTGGTGCCCAGGACAAGAGAGATGGGGTCTCCAGGAAAACATCTGCAACAGCTGCCAGAGAGAGCTCCTGCAAAGCTCTGCCTCTTCAGCTGCGCTCAGCAATGCATGGGAAATGGTTAGCTGGCAAAAAAGGTGTGAGCCCAAGCGCCATTTTAGCAGTTTATTAGTACATGTGTACTTGTGCCTGGAAGGGTTTTAGAGATCTAGTTTAGAAAATTAGTCTAGGCATAGCCTACTTTTATAATAAAGGTGCTGTCTGCTAAGAACTGTAAGTAGGGAAAAGAGGTGCTTCTACTCAAATTATGTGTAAACAACCTAATGAGGGAATCTTTGATCATGGTTCATTCATTCAAGTTCAATTAAGCTCCTGCGAGCAGAGTCTTCCATAGGGTTGTTTTCTGAGAAATTGAATCACCTCTGACTCAAAAGCCATGTAGCCAAATTTACTAAGTCGGTAGATGCAAGCTCATATATTTAGCTTATTAGGAGGAAAATCTTTGAAACATGGAAATTTTGAGTTAATAAACTTTCCTGAAATGTACTAGGCTGATGCTCTTGGCAAAATTTTGGTCTCACTGAAGCCACTTGAAGTCCAGTGGAAGTTGGGTTTGGCCCTCCTGCAATTAATTGTAATTAAACGTCTAATCTTCTAATGAAGGAGATTAAAGACAAGGGCTTTTATGTAAAGATTTTTTTTTGTAACTGTATTTTCCTGCTGTGAGGGTTCTGCAATTTAGTTTAAGTGGAACTACCTCAAACCTTTCTGAAATAGCAGCTTGACTGCAGTTTAGCTCTAGGATCCCTGCAGACAAGGCTCCCAGGAGAGTAGGCCTGAAATATCCTGAAGAAAGATTAAAAGCTTCAGTAATGTTCCATTAAACCTTGCTGCTTTTAAAATAAATGGACACTTCATTGCTATAAGACATTTTACCTGTAGACATTCATTTGGTGTCTCATGTTTTTAAATGACTTTGCCCCCATTTTGCAGTCAAACCTTAAGATATTACAGGAAAGAGGAATTAAGGAGAAATACATATAATGACTGGTAAGATCAGTAATGATAAGTAGAATGAGTCAAGCTCACATTTTAATTTCTTATGCTGCTTGATGTGGTTTGAGGATGTTATTGTTGTTGTTGCTTCATAGTATCAATTCATTAAAATAATTAGATGTGGCCTGGAAATTAAGAACAACCCACCTATATCTTTTAGAGATGGTCAAATTAAAGTGTGTGGGTTTTTTTAATAAGCAAAAATGGATATATGGTAAGTATTTTAATGGAAACCTGAAACCACAAACCATTTTCCTACTTGAATGTTTCATAAATAAAGCATAAAACTTGGAATACATTTAAAACTCTTAGATCTTTTGATCTAACCTGGTTCCTATTTTAAGTGAATTTTGGTGAATGAATGGTTTTAACCTCAGAATTAAATATCCTATAGTAACCTCAATTTGATCAATAGCTGTGTTATTGGGGTTGTGGTAGCAGGTATAGACTGCAGTCAGTGTTTGGTGCATCATTGCTTCAGACGGTGTGCACCTATATAATGAGGGGGCAAGTATATGCCACAAATAGTAAAAGCATGCTGTCTTAGAGTTACTAGTTTTATGGGAAATAAATACAACTTCAGTTTTATTTTTATTTCAATTTTACTCTCAGCATTTGCTGTTACTTCAGTTTTACATTTTACTTCACTTTTTGAAGTTTCACTTCAGCTGTTGGTCTGAAGTTTGGGATCATTTGAATCTCACATTCAGAAACAGGGATGACCAATAGCAAAAGACAATAGCAGTTATGTAAGAGAATATAATATACACCTGCACTACTGACTGCATAAGCTCTATTACCAGTCTTATTTCTGCATATTTATACCTCTCAGATAATATTTAATAGTGATTTTTCTTTCTCTAACTTTTTTTTCTACAGGCAGTTACAGTTTTTCTACAGTTTTCATTTTTTAAGCAACATGTCTTTAGAAGGGTGGAAAGCATATCATTTCTGAAAGAACTGAACTCCTTTGGCCACTTCCATTTTCTTCAGACATTATTTCCAAAATCTTACCTAGTATTCCACCGAATCTTGTGTTCAGCGCTGCAGATTTGTGGCCACCACCCGTCGGCTGATGGTTCCAGTGAAAAGGAGCAGCTAGAGCACGTGCGTTCATGGCAAGAGAGGTGAGCTCACAGGCTGTAAAGGTCAGTCCCGTGACAGGATCCAATTAGCCGATGGGACACTGTGTGGCTGCCTATTTTTAATGGGGAGCCAATGCAGAGATTGGAGCCATGCAGTGATCGAGGGCCTCTGAGACTCAGCTGGTGGTTATTGCATTTGAGTCAGAGGGGGCTTTCAATGGGCAGACACGGTTTCTAAAAAAACATTTTGCAGTCAGCCAGCCCAGGAATGAAATACATGAGACATCCAAACCATTCAGACTGCTTCCAAAACCAAAAAGGCAAAGAAATCTGGCCACCTGCAGACGATAAAGAGTGTTTTCTGCAACCCTGAGGTATTTGCATATCCAGTTTCAAGTTGAATCATAGAATGATAGAATCATTATTCTTAGAAAAGACCTTCAAGATCATTGTGTCCAACTGTAAATCTTTCAACACCATTCTTGCTAAACCATATCCCCAGGTGCCTCATCTAAATGTTTCCTGAACATTGCCAGGGACGGTAACATCACTGAATGTGAGGGTTAGGGTTCAGAGAATGGTAAAGCATAGAGCCCCACGTGGAGGGGGGCTGTAACGAGCATGCCAAAGGACATTCAAGGTTACATCATATTTGCTCCCATGGCCACTTTTGTCTCGCAGTCTTCAGAGCAGCTAGTGTGTTCTGGTCTGACTTATGCAAATGTATAGCGTTAGGATTGTAACTCAGAGTTGTAAAGTGTAGAGTCCCACATGAAGTGGGGATGCCATGGAGATGCCAAGGGACATTCAAGTTGACTGAAATGGTTTTCAGGAGAAGCCCCTAATACAAAGGGGACCTTTGTGCCAAAGTTAGCTGGGGTCAGGTGTTTTTCACCTTGCTGATATTTCCTTTACATTCTTGTTGCTGACTCCTGCTATATCTGGGAAACCTGAGAGATTCTGCTTTTGTGTGATAAGAAAGCTGCTACTATCCACAGGGAGGCAGAAATACTCAGTAGGGGAAAAAATATTCTTGCTCTATGAAGAAAAAACCCACCCCTCAGATAAGCGACGAGTCACGTGATCAAGCGATCAGCTTTATCAGATCAAGCGATCTGATAAAATATTCTCAGCCTTGAGTGATGGGCATTGCCTGCGCTCTGTGGGTGGATGCCCTGTCTCATGCTTTACTGGTCTTAAACTTTTTTTTTTTTTTTCCATCAGATGATGTAGAGCTGACTCATCTTCACCTTTTCGAAGTCAGCCTTTCATTTAGCTAAGATTTTCTCTTCCAAGACCAAGTGGAAGTGTCTGAAGTGGAAATATTTATGAGAGCCATTTAGAAATACGGAAGAATTCAGCTCAAATGAGTTTTGATTGAATAGTCTTCACAACTGTTGTAGCAGAGAAACTTAATACAGAGTTGCTATGGAGACTGGTTCTTTGGCCACTGGTCTAACACATTAAAGCCTTTTAGTTGTGCAATGCGCTACATGCAGAGGATGTTGTACAATGTTATTAACAAGTGGTTTGCCTCCATTAATAGTGAAATATCTCTAAAATAACAGCATTTCTCTTTAAAGCAGAGATATGCAAAACTCCTTGAAGTCATTTGAATAATCAGACCTGCATGATATCACTTCATGAAAACACTGTGCTCCTGTAAGAACAAAACATGCTTTTTGAATCAAAACTTGGACAGACATCACTGTCAGTGCTGCTAAAAATGTAAATTATTCTGAATGGAGGCTGGCAGAGATGGAAATATGGCAAGCCCATCTTTCACCAGGTGAACATCTTTGCTCAGTCTTGCAGTGATCTGACATTCCCATTAGCCTTATTCAAAGTAAATCTTCGTTCAAGTGCTTGACTTGCACACAACTCTTTTAACTCCCACGGTGAGAGCTATCACGGTGTCCTTCCACTTTTATTTAGCCAGTGTCCCCTTTTGCAGGGGTGTTTCGAATACCAGACTTTCACCCTACTGTGAGAAGATCAATTCCTTTCCCCCAACAATTTCTATTTATCACATTTTAATGATAACTTGTTTTTATAAATGCCATGTAATTATATATTCTATATTCTGCAGTATACATCTAATGAAATAAATGGAAGCTCACTAAACAGAAATGCAGAATGTGAACAGAGGTGAACCACTTAATGACAGTGCTGCTAATGAACTTCATGGCTAACCAAATCTCTTCATAAACAACGTAGAGAGGGACTTAGCTACAAAGATCCTTGATCAAGAAATGGACAGAAAGAAAATGAGAGGCAGATCTGTAGCTATAAGACCAGAATGGCTGGACAAAGGCCTAAGGTGTTCCTAATAACCCTGGCCTATTTACTGAGTCAATATTTCATTCTTGCAGTCCAGCTGGACTGGAATGCTGAAATACATTGCTGAATGAAGAATTCCTCCATCTTCCAGAGTGATCAAATACAGCCCAGATAGCACAGCGAGTCTTCAGGTTTTGCAAAGAGTTAGAGTGAAGCTGCCTGCAGAATAACTGCCAGGCCTGGGGGTGACCCAGAGTGTCCCAAAGTCAGGTCTCATGCTAGAAGAAGGGGTGATGGCTCAGAAACCACGAGCAGCTGTTTGGATCTGAGCACACTGTAGCAACAGTGTGCCAGTGTTTCCAGGTATCCTGTACTGGTCATTCGTGCTAGTGTAACACATCCACACTTCATACTATTTTTTAGTGAGAAAGATTTAGTCTCCATAAAGAAACCAGGTTTCCAAAAGCTATTTTACTATTGTGAGATTTTTTGATAAATCCTGTAGTTCCTGGCATGGATTTTGGATTCAAGAATTTGGAGAAGTATTTCACCATCAGAAATAAATTTCTATATGTTTTAGAATCAACAGATCTTGTTCCTTGGTGAAAATTCATAATGTATAAATATTGCAGGTATCCGGTCTTGGTTAGGCAGCTGTGTTATTGCAGGTGTGTTTGGCATGAGAGAGACCTAGTTTAAGGCTGTTTAGTGGTATCTTAGGAACTTCTTTTTGCCCATGGACATTGTCTTCCCACTCTGAGAGTGGTGTGGCTCAGCTCATCCTTCTTTCCACTATGCAGAGTGGAATATAAGGTCTCATTTTAATTTTTAATGCCTGGGATTTTGTTTTCAATCTGCTTATGGCCTAGTGAAATGTACAAGTAAAACAAAATATTCACTCCAATTTGTCTTACGTGAGACCAGGTAATAGAGATGGTTAGAATATTTTCTGTTTGTCAAAATACATCATTCTGCTGAAGTCAGACAAGAATTAGACCCTGACACTCACTGCCATGCATGAAGATTAATACATAAGTTAGTAATATGAGACACCTACAGTCAAGTTGAGAAGGACCTTTGGTTTAAAAATGTTATGAAAAATAAGGAGATTACATCAATTTTCAGTAAATGTGAAAAATGTAACAGCAAAGGGAACATCTACTTCCTAGGGACAACCCCAAGGAAAGCACAGACTATAAGGCTGGTGGTTAGCTCTGGTTACTCTTTGTCCAGCACTTACTGCTGGGCAAAAATGACTATGACACCTAGGAAGGACATTTCTGGTATCTTAGCCTACAAGAAGTGACATGAGTGCCCAGCCCTTTGGGTCTTGGGATTGTGTGCTTGCTGGGTAGCACACAGTACCTCTCTGACAAGTGTAGTCAATGAGAGTCATCAGGATGCCTCACCTCAGGAGCCTCAGGACGTGCTGAGCAACTGGCAGGAGGGGTCCTTCTGCCGGGAGTGTTTATGAACAATTCACACCACTGCAGGGAAGATGAAATCCCACAGATGGGATGGAACAGATTATTCAGTTGCCTAGGAAGAAAAGTCAACCTTGAATGATTAAGAACTCTGTATGAGAAAGGGGGAGAGAATGATATAAAAAATCACATGACTGAGCATAGTATCCAATATGATACATAATTCATGAACTCACAGAAAGGAATGATTCACCTCTCCTTGAAAATAATTAACAAAGATGCCTGGTGATGCTAAGAATTCGCAGAAGTCCATCAATCTGAAAGACACAGAGCATATTTCTGAATTTTTGTCCTACTAAAGCATCCCAAACTTCTTATAAAAAAGAGAATGAAATATTATGTTTTAACTAACTACTAGTTTGGAAATTATCAAAAATGAAAATAATCAAAAAGTTAGTTTCCAAATGATCATTAACTTACATAAGGAATAAAGGAAAGAAGAGTCTCATACATCCATTCTGAAACAGTCCACAAATCAAGCAAGAAAACACTCACATTTTCAGTAAATAAAATATAGAGCTTTTGTTTCTCAAAAGAAGATGAGTGTTTTCAGTCTTTTGTCCAGAATCTCTGTACTGCTTGGCCAGTTCCTGGTAGTGAATTCTTACCTCTTCCCAGAATGAAAGGAAACGTTTGCTTTTTGGATTATTAAACAATACTGGAAAATACTGCAATTGCAATTAATAATGCCTGAGGTCATCAGTTCAGTAATGTGAAAAGCTAAATTTGAGAGGTGTTGGAGGCATTTTGCAGTACTCAAAAATATTTTCATTATCTTCTTTGCCCAAATACAATTACATCTGAGAAAAATCTCTTCCTGCATAAGTGCTGCATGAGATACATAATTTGGAAATGTTAGAGATGAAAGAATGCTTTTACTCTTAGCTAAAGTATTTCTTTTGATCCAAATTTTGGCTTTTTGCAACAGCCATTTCAGAAAGCAAAACTTGACAGTGTGGTGCTAGCAGGGTCTTAACAAGGTTCAAACAAAGGAGCAACCCAAATAAGTCTAAATCTCGCAGTCTTTGGAGAAGGAGCTTCGCCTACTTTCTTTGTTGACCATACCTGTTGCCTGTGGGAATTTTGTGGCATTTTGTACAGTGCAGAATTGTCATATTTCAGGGTGAGGGTCAGTCTGTGCATGAGTAGTATTCACAGCCTGGACATTTTGAGTGGGACCGTGGGGCAAGTGCAGTTGTCACCAGCCTTAGGATGAGGTTCTGCTCGTGCATGTGAAGTGAACTGAGAAATGTAATAAAGCTAACAAAATATCTGCATGGGGGCTTCTGTCCTGCCATGGACAGCAAAACATCTCCCTACAGCTCTGGATATACACTTATTAAATAGTAACAAAGCTTTTGGGTAATTAGCATTTTTCTCACCAGTTAGCATTGCAGGAGACAGGAGATTAAATACAATGGGTTCTTAGGGTAAGATAGGAAAATATTTCACTTGCTTTAAAGTGAAAATTTCCCAGGGATTGTCTTTATCATTTATTTTTTCTAATAAGCTTCTATGTGTGTGTGTTATTATTATTTCACAATAATAGTTGAGGTTCAGTTACAGCACTAACCCAATTTATTTATATAATAGTAGCTTAAATAACTGCCTCACTATGAAACAACAGATGAAGATCCCTTTATCGATGTCATGCAAATAAGGTATATAGGTACACATAGGTAATGCCCACAGGGGAATTATATATGTGCTAAAGAGCAGGTTAATCTGCTGAAAATTTATGGTTAATGAGAGACATCGAACATACGATGTCTGCCTGCTAAGCGTTGTTTATCAAGGTAACAAACGGTTACTAAATATTCACACGTGCTCTAGCCTAGCTATGTGAATATACAGAGGTCAAGACTATCTTCTTAAAAGGAGAGTACATCTCTTGTGAAGAATGAAGACCAGCTCTAGTATTGTTGTATTGCCTCCTGATAATGGTAATTGCTTTGTCCACTTTGCATTGCTTTCCCTGAACTGGACTAGATAAAAGCCTTCAGTTGGTGATGATAGCCAGCTTTGCTTTGGACTGGAGCCAACAACCTATAATTAAAGTGTTTTCTTGAGCGAGAACCACAGAATACTACCTGTTGTGCCTTATGTCCTTGGAGCTCGACTGCAGTAATTGAAAAAGAACCTCCAATTTGTAGTGCTCTCTGTAACTAGTCACCTCCTGGGACTGTCACAGAGAAATTTTGTAACTGTATTTCATGGGAATATAAAAATGGACCTAATAAGTTAAAGGGAATTAAACTAAGTAGAATCAAGGGACTAGTTCTAGAAGGGAAGTGTTCACAGGTGCAATTATCATGAATGACTACTGAGCTGTAAGCACACACCCAATATTAATCCTTTAAATTTTCTGGCATAGATAAATGCCAAAAATTCAAGTCTTGGTTGTTATATAACTTAGCGTTGTTGCACGGAAGGATTTCATAGTAGCCTCAGTCAGAGATCTTTGAAAAGTTGTGCCTACACAGCTCCCTCACACAGATGAGCTGTGTGTTTTTTAAAAAACCTTAAAACATATTTTTTTGTTATTTAAAGAAAAAATGCTAAAAGCAAATCTATTAAGTTACAACATGTGTGCTTTAGAACTGTGTGCATTGTTTATGTGTTATCTCATCCAGACATCTGTGGTAGGACATGTTAAATATCTTGCTTCTGGTAGCTTTCTAATGATATTTCCTGTATCAAAGACCCTTAAAGATGGATGTGCAAAGTTTGACTGTGCTTCAGAATCTTTATGGAAACAGAAATTATTTCCTAGATGGGAAAGATTATATAGAAGCTTTCTTTACACTTTCTAAAGTTAATGGCATTAATGAGGTAGGAACTGGCACAAATGAGGTCCAAATCTTTATAATGAATGTGGTCTATGCAATACTATTATCGAATGATCCTAAGTATATGGATGTTCTACATGAAGTTTATATATTTTGTTGTTGGTCATTTCTAGATATAGTCATGCAAATTCTACTGTGAATGTCTTAATTGTCTTTTCTTTCTTTATTGTTGTACTGCACTAAAATTCCAAATGATGGTGGCATATGGATGATGTTAAACTCTGAGGATCTTTTACTTGCATAGAAGCTGCTTTGACAGAGAATTGATTATTCCCTTGAGTAAAACATGATTTAAAATGTCACCATGCTGGCAAACTCTATTTATATATATGGTCTGCCAACATCCTGTTTCTTTCCAGCAACAATGCCAAATAGTCATAAATGGTGGCACAACTCCTTAGTTTGTAAAAAAGCTCCAGAGAAATTAACTTAAGAACTATTTAGTTAAAATTTTCTGTGTAATCCTCAGTAGGGTGTTGCACATACCAGATAACATGATGATCTAAAGAACTGCTAGGTCCAATAGTCTGGTTCCTTTGCCTTCAGGAAAAATGGATCCAGAAAACTAGAAACTTGGAATCAAAGCTGGAGACAAAATACATTTTGGACTGTGCTTAAAAAAAAAAAAATGTTTTGGAGTTTTGGTTGTTTATACAACTCAGAGCACATTACTAGCTTACTTTTCTATGTACCAAAACACATGTTAGATAACACTAATGGTCAGCTAGTGTCCTTGAACATATGGGACTTGTAAGATCAGCAAACCTAGTTTGAGGCAGAGGCCTCTCCTAGACACCCTTTCTTTTCCCTGCTCCAAGTTCCTATAAGACCAGTCTATTCATTATGCTATCTGCAGGCAAGCTCCTTGCCTTAACTCCTGGTGCGTTATCCAAATCCATGCCGGATTGCTGCTGAGCATAAATGGATCTGAAATAACTCTGCTCCAGAGGCAGCTGTGGGGATGGACTCTCTAGACGACTTCAAGTGGGGCTATTCATTTTCTTTTCAAAGTCATTTCCCCTTTATTACTGATATAAAGGGAGAGAAGACCAGACATTTTTTCCCTCTGCTGTAGGTGAGGGCTGGTAAGGAGACTTCTCTCAACTCTCTGAGGACTGACAAATGGTGAAACACAGTGCAAGCAAGAGGGAAGAGCTGAGAGTTTAGCGTGTGCATCCAACTAGATGCTAAAGTTGAAGGAGCCAGAGGGATTCTCCGCCCTTTTTTCAAGCAAGCATTCACCAGTCCTCTGTAATCTCATCTGTTTCTTTTATACTAGATTATTATACTTATTTAGCATTTCAGCCAGCTGCTTATAAATT
>NW_010585685.1:316116-338315 GCF_000705375.1 Tinamus guttatus
TATAAGTTCGTGCTGTGACTATTAATTTTAGGTTCCTGTGTTATTCTAAAATTCTGAATTCAGCATTTTTGGACAGCCTATGTACAATATTTTTCTCATTTAGTAACCTTGCCTGGGCCCATTTCTTCTCCATTTTTTTTCCCTTTGTTTTAAAGGTTGTTTGACTGTAATCATGGAATCAGGTCCCAGATTGCCCCTGGAGATTACTGTTTCAAAATTTTTCTAACTTCTTATCATTGATTCAATGGAATTTGGAACTGAGGTTTGTAACTTGTCCGATTGGTGCTTTTAAGTGCTGCAGGAATGAGATAACATTTTCAAAATGTGATTTTGATCCAATTCCAAGGAGAACTAAGTATCTTGTTTTGCTACAGATGTGCTCTCATACTAATTGATTATTGCTCTAGCAGAAAAGCTACTTAGGAGTGTTCCAAGACACAATACTGCAACACAAGTTGAGCTATATTGTGTTTTCTCTTTATTCATCCTGCTGATATAAAATATGGCCAGAAGGACTGAGATAGCTTCAGTGAATTTTATGCTAATGCTTTCCCAGAAAATGTTTTCTTTTCTCCCTAAATTATTGATTGGGCTATTAAAGGTCTGAAACAAAACTTTAATTAGTTGTTGTTAGAGGCTTCACAAAGTATGACCTGCTGGAACATAAAAATGGAGCTGTAGGAAAGCCATCTGACTACAGGATTTGCAGCCAGCAGAACTGGACACTTGTATGGACAGAAAATTAGCATCTGTTGCAGATTTTTTTTGTGTTTTGAGCAAAGTGAATTTATTTGAAAATGAACTGATGATTTTTAATTATGTTGCGAAATATGTAGTCAGGTCCCTTGAATCATGTGTGTTGTCATTTTGAACGGTTAATTTCATATTAGAGTTCCCTTGTCTGTCCACATAATACTCTACCTTCATTGTCTACTCCTGAGATTTTTATTTTCAGATACTCTCCATTCTGGGCTGTGTAGGCTTTGGTTCAAAAAGAGAGGGAAGGGAAAAAGAAGTGAGATGGAGTTCTCCAAAGAGAAGCAGCAACTTATGTGGCTGCCTGTCACTGAAAAGTATTCTGGCAATATACACAAAATAGAAAATAAAATAATTTCCTGCTTCATGTCAATTCAAATGACAGTGAGGCTCACTAGTTCATCATCTGTCTTGGCTGTCTACATATACTGGACTACCTACTTGCCATACCCTGTACAATTTTTTCATAGTTCCTCTGCATGCATCCTTCTCAGACTGTAGTATTGCTCTCAGGCTTTCAGTTCAGGATAGAAGTTTGGACTTCATTAAGTATAATATCAATGTAACTTTTTCAGGAAAAATGATTTTCAGCAGATGGGAAAATAACAGTTATTAGCAACTATCATTTTATTGTGGGATTCATGAGGTCTATGAAGCTTTTTGTAGGGATTCTGAAGTCAGATATGATGCCATACCTAAAATGCTCATCACTTCCTAATACTGTAATTGAGACTTCATCTTTGCTTATGGAATGCACAGATTCCAAGCAGCCCGAGGCAAAGACTGCAAGTATGAAACCCTGGGTAGTAATAATCATTATTACAAGAAGTGAGTCAGGACTTCTGTGACGCTTCAGCAAAGCAGGGCTGGGCCTACTCTTCTCAGATAAAAGCATAGCAATCCTCAGAATCCTCAGTAACGATGTTGCAGTGTTCCATTTTTTTCTTTCTGCAGAGGTTCATGTTGGTTTACAAAATATAGGACACCAAGAACAGTAAAGAGAACAAATAGGGGTTAGGGGAATACAAAACTGCCTATTATGAACCTTTAAGAGTAGTAGGATGAAGGAAAACTCTTGAGAAATGAAACACTAAGATTCAAGATAAAGGAAGAAGGTGAATCCATCTGAGGTGGTGTCATAGTATTTGGACAAAAAACAGTATGCCACAGCAACATAGCTGTCTGAATAGCAGGTTTTACAGTTCACACACACACACACAAATCTTCTAATTTGGCTTTCTTTCAAATTGGAACAAATCCATTTTTTTTAAGAAAAATTTCTTCAGAAAAAAAAAATTCCAGAAAAATGTTTTGGAAACACTGACATACTGTATTTCCAAAACCACACATTTTCCCCTGACCCTGCAGCTGCTGAATGAAACTGGTGCTCACGAAGCAGCTTCATGGGAAGGCAAGATCTACAACCCAGTTCAGGGCTTTCTGGTTTCAGGTCATCCACCATGGGCAGGCAACAAGTCAAGGGTTTCCTAACCTAAATCCTAAGCCAGAGCGTCTCATAGTTCAGTTGCAGTCCATATGTATACATATATATATATAAGATTTTTTTTTTCTGAAAAAGCTTGCCTAGAATGTTGCAAAATTGTGGGTGGAGTATTTTTATGTAGTTTTTTTTTGACTTCTTTTTTCACATTCTTACATAGCAATTCCAAGCCTAGTAACAGCTGAGTTGATTTTATTTGCTTTTCACCATCTATTTTAAAATAAATCCATAGATTTCTTTGCAATCCAGAGATGAAAAATAACTGAAGTAAAAAGAAATTTATGATTTCTTCTACTCATAGTTATTGAGATTTTGTGAGCTGACTGGGAAATGTCCATGAGATCCAGAATGATAATGATTAAGTTTTTGTAATGTTCCCTAAATCCTACTTCTTTGCAATCTTTCTCTGAAGACTGCCTTTCTCAAAAAGTTTGGCTTCATCAAGCTAGTGTATAATTATACTTTTAAGATCCAAGAACAGAAACAACAGGCTTTTTCTTTCTTTCCTGTGGTATAGCAACTAAACAACACAGTTTGACTTTTGATACATTAAGTGTCCAATACTCACACTTTTGTGATCTACTTATACTTTAAAAGAAATGTAAAAAACTGACTAGTTTTAAGTGACAAATAAATTACAGTCTACCAACGGATACCAGCATGCAGCAAAAGCTATGAATAGGTCATGTAAATTATTCACAATTAATCATTCACTGAGATTAACAGTAAAAGACAAAAGAATGAGAGACATGTAAGAACAGAAGTGGGATAAACACAGAAATTAGAGAAAATACCGAAGATCCTAATTTCTGGCCAGGTATAAAATTATATAGAGCTACTATAACTATTGGCAGGTGCACTTTGGATTAAAGGCTTTAGTATGCTGTTCTATGTGAAAAAGTACATGCTTGGATTTACTCCACTTTGTTTGGAAAAGATCTTACTGATGCACATTAGCTGGACCAGTGTTTGCAAGGCATCTGCCAGTACTTTTACATTATATGCTTATGTTGTAATTTGAAGTCTGAATGGTTAAATACATTGGGAATCTAAAGAGGGTTAAGCATCTGATATGATTTGGTATATACAGGAAAGTTTATCCAGCTTTGTTGCTATCTTCAATAGATAATAGGATTCTTTATTAGTATTCTATTGATCAGATTAAGCAACGATCAGGTAACTGAAACATGGTACATACCAGCTTTTCCAGTGACTTTGCTGACAGCTGTTGCAGCCTTGCTACAAAGCTGTTGAAAAAGAGTGAGATACATTTCCCTTGAAGAATAAAGTCTTTGCTGGCAATGTAAGCCCAAATTTGAATGAAAAATGTTTCACAGGTTGCTCTGAAATCAGCTGAAGCATTTTTCTATTCAAAAACTTAAGACAGAATGAGGAATCTTGAATTAGTACATTTTGGAATTTGCAAAATGATGAAGATACAATAGAAAATTTATTTTAATAGAAAATAGAATATTAGTAGAAAAGTTATATCTTTAAAACATTTTTAAAGACAAATTTCAGAGGTAAGAGACTACAAATGGCTTTTGGTTTTACAATCTGAAAAAATTGTGAACAGATAATATTTGTAAATGTGTCTTTTCTAAATTTGTATTTTTTATAAAACACGTGAATATGTTTGGCTTGCTGTTTGAAATATGAGCTCTGTTCCCTAGCTACAGGGTTGGTTACCAAAGTCAAAGGTTACTTCCTTGTATTTCTGTTCAGATAGATGTAAATCTTATAATCTGTTTTGTGCCAAATATGCTCATAGGAAAAGAATAGTACTTTTATCTTACGTGTTTTTGAATGCATGTAATGAAAATTCACATTTCTTGAGCATTCTTACTGAGAATTTATGAACATTTTTTGAGAGAAAAACTGAAAGAAAAAAAATATATATATATTTTTAATAAGTACAATACCCAGGAAGAGATTTTGCTTTTAGTAGCAAGTCAATAAAAAACCTGGAAATGAATTCTGGTATTTTAACATCTTTATCCCAGGTTTATGAATAGCTAGTGCCAAATAGCAATTATAGTAGCATTAAGATAATTTGAATTCAGATTAAAAGCCTAAAGGATTTTAGAAGAATTGTTTTGGTTTTTTTTTTTTGCATTTGTTTATTTATATAGAAATAGATATATAAATGACTGGAACACAGCTTTTCAGAATTTCAGAATCCTACTTGCCTTAATATTCACTTTAAATTAGGTGAGTCCTTTCTGATGAATTCACTAAATTTTAATGCCTATAAACTCTTCTACAGTCCCCTTTGCTCTGTATTCTGATTGCATACATTCTCTGCAATTCACCCTTTGCCATTTGGCTTATCTGCGAAAGCTGAAATGTAAAAACTGAACAGTTAATCTTGCATAAATATTTATAGATAATAAAACTAGCATGTAATTTAATACTTTTCTTAATTTAAAGGAAAACATTTGGTGAACTCTTGGTTATATTAATTGTGAATAACTTGGCAGTGCTCCAATTCTTTAAGGCGTGAGTTTGCAGTAGCGTTGTAACATAATCTTATCCAAACTTTGTACAATCTGTTCCAAGGCTAGAGAGATGAAATGCAAATGTGTTGGGCTATTTTACCTCTATTTCCACAAATATAATGTAGCCTTTGAAAAGACAGAGAAAGTAGATACAAGATTGGAAAAAATGTATTGGATACTAGGAACTACAAAACTGATGTAGATTGAGCTATGAAAAGAAATGGTCAAAAGGAAAGAAACTATGTGATTGTAAAAGAGGAATCTGAAACAAACAAACAAACCACACTACAGTCATTGATATACCCTCTTATGGAATGGGAAATTGAGAAATAAAACCAAATCAGGGCCCTCAGGCAAAGATGTATATTGTGTTCAATCCCACATTCTCTTTCTTCCTGTTCAACCAGTTTCCACCTGGAACAGCAAGATACAAATTGTTCTTTACTTAGTTAGGGCAGTTGCTTAAGTTATTTTTTTTCCATGGCTGAGCTAGCATTAACATTTTGGCTGCACTAAAGGGAAGAATCAAAGTCAGTGTGACTGTGGGTGATCTCTTTAGGATCTTCTGGAATCAATGTTCAGTGTGTGTTGAATCCTTTGTCACGGTGATAGATGCCAGGAAGCAATGAAGATCCTAAACTATGGAGAAGAACACATTTCCCTGTAATAGGATGAGAAAGCAAGAATTGGACCTGTTCTTTTACAGTATCTTTTAAAACTGGGTTAAAAGTTGGTAAAAGTCATGCAGTTTGCTTGTGAAGAAGCTGCCAGATAATATAGAATGGGAAACATGAAAAAATCTGAAGATTATAATTGAGGAAAAAAAGGTGAGGCTCAAGGAAGACTCAGTCAATAAAATGAAAGCCATTCTGTGCAAACTGCTGGCTTATCTGTATTCAGTAATGCTGTTGCTATATGTCTCTTTATATCCCTTACAGCATAGTCATCTGTGCTGTTCCTGTCACTGTTTCACATTTTGTGAATAGTCTTTTACTAGTGATTCAGGAACAGGATGACCTCTCATGCAGTTTGAGATTAGACTAGCATCTTCTTCAGAGAGATCATAGTTCTTCCAGTTGCTTTTTTTTTTTTTTTTGGAAGGATGTAGAAGCAATTCTTAGGTGCCAAGACAGTTCTTAGTGGAGAAGGATGAGTGACCATGACAGCAAATTTTAAGAAGTGGGAAAGTCAGACTGACAATAGAGAAATCAGGCAGTCATGATTCCTAGTCTCCACGGGAAAGAGGCAATGAGAAAGGAACAAGTTTAGAAAGGATTCAGGTTTAAGTTGAAGGCCATGCAAAGACGAAATGCAAAAGAAAATAACTAAATAACTTTGCAGGCTTATCATACTCTCATGCTTTGTTTAAAACTTCTGGCCCCCAATTCAAGAATTTGGCCTCCTTTCCTGGTTTTGGCAACGTGCACATCTCCTCCTGTCACAATGTCAGAGGTTCTTCCTGGCTCTCAAAACATCCATGGTGCTTACAGACATCCAGAAAATACTCGAAGATAGTGGAAGAAAGTAATGAAAGTCTATTTGCAACATTATTCTGAGTTCCCACATCTTTCCTACTTTTTTTTTCCTAGTGTTGGGCTGAGATATACTTAACTCATCAGACAGTACCAGTGCTCACAGTTCTACAGATGAAACTATGGCAAGTTGCAGACTTGGAGATAGCTTTCAAAGAAGACAGGTTGAATAAAACAGATAGTCTGTTATATAAGTAGGAAGACACAATGAGCAGGCAGAGTGAATAAAAAGCAATTTGATTATAAGATGTATGTAGAGATTGTGCTATGTAGTGCAGAGTTGGCCATTAGGCTTACTGCTCTCCAACAGAGGCACATGTCCTGGGACACAATGATGAAAACTAAGGAAGGGCTTTTAGGTGAACCAGAATCAGTTTTCCTGATGAAAAAACATTATCCTTGTCTCCATTAGAATTTGAGAAAAGAGGCAATACCTGGGCAGAATCATTATCCTGCTTTCTCTGCTTTATTTGAAGAACTGTTTCTGGTCATTCCTTGGTTTCCTTAGACAAACTGTGTGTCCCTGCATCCCAGACCAGGTCGTGAGAGTGATTTAGAGCCATATTTCTATACCTAATAATGCAGTTTGCTTGTTTTCCTGGGTGTTGCCATAGAAGCTGCTACTTTAGTTCTGTTATATTCCCTTAAACACCTGTTAATCCTCTGACCTTTCCTGCAGACTGATCCCTTGATCATACACAGCACTAGCAGGAAACGTTCAAAATACAGCAAGGCCTGATGGGTTCCCTCCACCCCTCTTCATTATTTTGTGACTTCCTTTCACAATAGCATTTTCTGCGAATTTCCTGGAAAGATGCTACCTTGTTAGATTAAGGCAGATTTCTTTCAATATTCTTAGTTTCAAGGTTTTTTGGTGTGTTTGTGAACTTCTACGTTTTCAAATATGTGATTTTGTTTTAAGTGTAGTCAGAATTTCCTGGTTTTGGCAAATAAACATGGGAAGTAACATTCCAATTTATAGTGAAATAGATTTATATTGAAGTTGCATTTCAAATTTCGTATGGTTTGGTGTTCACCCTAGTAGTCCCTCTTAAAATCAACATTGACTTGCTAATCTTCATTAAAAAATAAATTTGATTATGCTCTTTTAAATTTGTGTTTTGAATTTGTGTGTACTGCTGTATAACTTAGCAACACTCGTTGTAGTGCATCTGCAAGTGGTATTATGTTAAAACGAATACTGAACACTGTCCTTTCCCCTCTCCGCTCCTCCCAAGCCTTCAGCATAGCTAGCATCAGTAAGTCTAGTTTCTAGGTTACCAGTGAACAAGATGGTGACACATAGAAAAAGAAGAGGAAAAACATGTTTTCTTTGCACTTATTTAGTTATGTTTTTATATTCTTATATTCTATAAGATATGCAGAGAACACATTTCATTACAGGAAAAAGATGTTTTTCAAAATTTAGAATAAAATACCTATAAGAGTTTTGAAATGCAAATTCCTCACTGTTAAAATACACAGTCATGCAACATAATAATATTTAATACATGCAACCATGTAATTATGCGTAATGACTAGTGATCATTGTGTGTGCTGGTAGGAAGAATGGGGAGGTGTTGTGTATTCAGCTGGTCCTCTGCACCTGCAGAAAGCAGACAACTCCTCACTGTGGAGGAAGCAAGATAATGGCAGGATAATATTTAATGCAAACATTAATTCATTGGAATAATAAAACACAAAGAAGAAGTCTATCAATTAAGATGTGTTATTGTGAACAATGGAATTATGTTGCATGTCATCTTAAGGACAAACAGAAGACTAGTGGAATGAAATCTTTAATTCATCATTCACCACATAGCTGTTAAATCCATTATTATTACTTCAAAGAAGATTTATGTTGGCTATTTAAGCTTCTGTTTGGGATAAACTCTTTCTATGTATATTAAAATCTACTTGGGTTCTGAAATAAATAATGAAATTGTCAGTCTGGGTGATCTAATATTTTAAATTAAAAGAAAAACAAGCTGCTGTGAAAACATAATTGTTCTAATACCTTGATTCTCAGCAGGGCTTATTAACTCAAGGCATAGTCCTGCATTAATGTGACTAAATGGCTTTTGGACACAAGGTGGCTTGCATCCAACCAATTTTGAGTGTAGGTGGGCCTAGCCCACTGCTTTCAATATCCAATAATATAAGCACATGTAAAGCTGTAAGGTATTTATAAGAAACAACTCAGTGTGTTTGGGAGGAATTACATTCTGCTGAAAAATTTAGGAGAGTGTAAAGACATGCATACTTGCTATGATGAAAGCTGGTAAGGGCTACTCCCAGAGGTAAACAACATTAAGTTACCAGTACGTGCCACTGGTGTTTTCTCAATGACTTTCCCCAGTAAAGGTCATTGAAAGGAGCTGCATAGATTGCAACTATTCTCTGTCACTAACAAGGTTTATCTGATTTTTAAAATAATAATGGTTTTGTGTTTCATCCTTTGTACTCCAAGCCTTGAACCAGGATCTAAAGATGATTTGAGATAAATGATTGACTGATTCCATGGCATCTCAGAGGTCACTTCTGTTGGATTCACAAGCAAAGCTATTGCATGTCGATGTTAAGACATAGCAGACATAAATATGGGATGGAGCAGTCCTGTTCTCAGTCCCCATATTTGGGTTTCAAGCAATTGCATTGGTTTACCTATCTTTTTTAGAGAAAACATGTCCTAGGGAATCTTCAGCAATTAATATGACTTCCTTATGTACTAAACTTACTTATTAAAAGACAATGAAGCCAAGGCAGACAGAGCTAGCAAGATTTTGTCTATCTGTAGTCTTATTACCAGTGTCAGCCAATTATCACAGTAGCTATCTATCTGAACAGATTCTTTCATTTCAACATAATACAGATAAGTAGGTGATAAACGTAAAAGCAAAGGTTAAATAAACCTGACTTGAAAGTAAGGTCGGACCGAACTGTCTCCAGGCAAAAAATGATATTTTGAGGCTATTTGGAGCATAGAGTCTTACTGTAGTTACTGTTTAACAGCTATTCTACAGAAACATATTCAGTGAGATAAGATAATAATAAGATAATTGTTTGCAATTGGGCTTTTAGAACATTCCTGTGAATCCAGCATATTCCCATTGCAGTTAAGCAAACTTCACTGGATTTCAATCAGTAACCATGTGCAGAATCTCAGCAATGTAATCCTTACATGGATTGCTGTGATAGATGCACGAACACAGTAGAAGAATGCTTCCTATTGAAAGGACCATCTGCTTCTAATGAAGAATTTATTAACAGTAATTAAATACCGTAGAATCAAGAGGGAGAGCACAACTTATGTTCGTATTATACTAGAAGAACATTGCTATACAATTAGCATTAATATGCAATAATCATTTTCACAAACTGACATTTCCAGTCAGCATTGTAGAGCTGTACAATTAAAGCATAAATGTAATTAAGAGCAAAGCTTTCTGATAGCCCACATTACAAACAAATGACTATAAATTTGAATAATGCACTCATGATGAAATTGGCCATTAATCAGAACATAATCAGTGTTAAAGCCAATCACAAAACAAGTAGGCTGTCTGGCTTAAAAACAAAGGAGCCCTTCAACAATTCTGACATCCAGGTTATACATGTAGGCATCTACTATAAAACAGTATCCGTATTCTCTCTGATATCCTCTTCCTATGATTTCTATGAGTTTCATATGCAGATGAGGTAATGCACATCAAAACTAGGCAATCTAGTCACTTAATCACTCTAAATCCACCAAAATCAGGAAAATATAAAGAAGTACAAATCAAGGTTACTGACAGTGCTAATTTCTTTCCTTTCAGTAAAATCATTTCTAACTCTCCAGATTTCCATTAGAGCAAACAGTTATTGGTGACATCAGTTTCAAGCTTGCTGTTGATACTATATTTTCACAAATGCCTTGAGAAACCTGTCACAAATTACTTCTAATACTGTATTATCCCTAAAAGGAGTGTGGACACATTTGCCAACTATTTTCTTTGCATTATCTTGAGCAATTGTGTGGTGAGTCATGTCACTCTGTTGATCTGACTGAAGGTGATCTTCTCAGCAAAAAGTTTTCATTTGGAACATAATCAGGTGAGGTGATTCATCTGACAATCATTGCTGCTGAAATAAAGTGGGGAAGGTACAGAGGAAAGCAAGACAGGGACATGGATTTAGAGTCACTTAAGCAAAGCGATTTTGAATGTGGTTCTTTTGATGATTTCTGACTTGCACCAAAGACTCAGACACTTGCCAGATGGTTAAATTGAATATGATAGGCTTTTAATGCAAATAAAAGCTAAGTAGGTTCTCTTTGAGGGTTCAGTTACCTGTGTAAAAGAAGCTCAGGGAGCTCTATGGAAGAGTTTGTGCCTTATGGTGTCATAAAACCTGGGATTCCAAATGCTACTCTATTACAAATAAATAAAATGCTATTGATATAATAGTTATAATGAGGATAGATTTTGACTGTTTGTAACTAGTGATCTGAAGACAAACAATCTACAAAAATCTATCTTGAGGTTGTGAACTAATACTTCAGTATTAGTTCTATCTATTAAAGGTATGTGCATGAGAGGGAAAAGTTGTTAATCAAGAATGCTCGACAAAAGATTATGCTTGATTATACTGATAGTCTTCTATAATGAAATGGCTGGTTTTCTGTATGAGAGGAGAGGGGTGGACATATATGTATCTGGCTTTGGTAAGGCTTTAGACATTCTCTCCGCTTCTATTTCCATTTCAAAGCGGGCTGAATGACCATTAGACAAAACTGACAAGGTTCAAGAACAGAGGTTCAAGGTCTGGCCCATGATCCATAACATGTTTAGCACCCTGAGAGTTGATATTGGGCCTGATATTGTTCAGTTATCTTCAACAGTACCATGAATGATGACACAGAATGATGACATGCCGTCTAGTGAGTGTTAGACCTATGGAAAAAGCCACAGGCGATGCCAGCCTCAATAGGAGCCAACAGTATGGTCTCTTTGGGAATAAGCTGTGGCAAACTGTGTATTTGGATACATTTTGAAAAGTACGACCACCACATTGAGAGAGGCTCTTCTCTTTACTTGTTATCAGCAACTGCATTCCATTTGGACCCTCAATTCAAGGGGCTGGGAGAGGCTCCAGTTCAACCAGGGCTCCAGGCTCAGGGGCCTGAAGCATGGATTCTTTGGAGAGAAGCTGAAGGACACGGGTTTGTGTAATCTGGTGAAAATGCTAAATTAGTTTGGCTAAGGGCCAAACAAGCATTTGTCTACAGCTATCTGAAAGGCAGATGATGGAGCCAAGGCATCTTGTAACATCTGTTGGGACTTACTCCAGTCAGACTGGTGTAAATGGATATGAAATTCCAGTGGTTTATTCTGGTCAGTTATTATGTTACCTCTAGTTTATACTAGTAGGACGTTAAGCGTAGAGATTCATACTGAATTGTTTAGAAATCAGAGGAGATAGATAAAAAAATCAGTATTAATGCATTGACAGTGATGATTCCAGGGCTACATAGTTTTTATAGTCATGAAATCCTACTACATAGGATTGTAATGGGATATCAAAAAGTTAGATTTCAAGATTTTCTGCTTTTGAAACTCCTGGGATAAGAATCAACCATTTGGAAAAATATATTTATTTTAGGAATGCTGGTGGAAATTGTTTCTGTATATAAGATATGGATGTGGAACTCTTCTACATTCTTACCAGTTAATTCCAATTCAAAACATTTGTTTGAAAGAGATAAACCCTGACCCTACTTTACTGAATATCTTGTCCTAAATAACGAATTTTTGATATGTATTAAGCATACAGTAGGTGAAGTTTAGCAGGCAGTCATTTTAAGTATTAAAAAATAATATATGACAAGGATGTAGCTAATATGGGAAAAGAGAGAAGGGTATTCCAACAAACCCTTCCCTAAAACAAATATAATTGTATGAAAAACTGCAAACTTTCTTCCTCCTTCAGGTTGTATAATTTCAAGGTAATAAAAAACCATACCCAGAACATATGGAACATGGACTTTCAAAAAGAAACAGTTGGCAAAACCATGCTTTTGATTGCTGTCAGAATATCAACCTTTTAGGCAAGCTTGGAGTAGAACAGATGGGAAAAGTCAAAACTAGTTTTCCATGCTTAAAACAGGAGCACAATTTAAAATTCCAGTTCATTCTTACCATAGGTAAAGCTGAGGATGAAAGCTGATCTAGTATCTGATTATGTACCTGATTAAGTACATGATTATGACAATTATAAGACAGAAGGTGAATTGAGAATATTTGTCTTTCTTTAGCAGATGGTGTGAGAAACTTACATTAGGGAAAGGTTCCAGTCAAGGATAGGCTACTAAGAAATAAGCCTCTTAGAAAACAGTTTCGTATCAAGAACTAAGAGTAGATTTGGTTAGGTTATGTATTTACGACTATGAAATTACAAAAACACTGATAAAGAATTTGTTAAGTTGCACTTGTGTGGGAAGGATCTCAGAGTATTTGGGATCTCTAGAAAGTGATGTGATACTCCTACTGCTGCTGTTATTATATAATGATGGATATGTTGACATTACTCCTGTCCTAGGCTACCAGTTACAGGATAGCAAGAGTACCTGAAAGGGCTATGCTAGAGATGGTTTAGTTCAGCTCAGTAGATATGCTCTTAAAAAGTGTTTGGAATATATTATTTTTGTGCTTTTCTCCCAGGACTGTACTGTCTGTGTTTGAAATGTTTAGAAATCCACAGATCAGGCATCTTCCAGAAGGACTGGCTTTCTTCCATTGCCCCCACTAATACTGCCCAACATAATATTGAGGAAGAGGACAATCTGACAAGGAAAAATGCAACCTGCCACCTCTCCTTTTACAACACCTTCTTCTGTGCTTAATGCCAGTGAAATGAAACAGACAATTTGCTTTTAAATGACCTCCACAGATCCTCAAAAACATGCAAGGGAAACAAAGTTCATCTGACAATTCAGTTTCTGTAGTAACTCCTTTTGCGGTTGTAGCAACACAATTTCCAAAGCAGTAGCACATTGCAACTAAATTAATGTTCTGTACTGCAGTTTTATGTTCAGCTTTTCAAAATAAATTTACTTAAATGGAAACTACAAATAGATCTGTCACTAATGAGAATAAAGATGAAAATATTACTGAAGAAGCAAAACCTGCTATATGTTATATTCCTGTATTATTTTGCTCTTTAAGGATAGCTTTTCCATCACAAGTTTTGAATCATGAAGACAAAAACAATCAGGCTCATGCATGAGCTTTGTGAAAGGTGTCTTTTATTTATTTATGTATTTTTTAGTGGACAAGAATTTATGGAGTTTAAAAGACGGTCTTCCCTGGTACACCTCTATGCTACTCTTCCTAAGAAGAGAATTATTCCAACTCTTCAATAAGTCTGAATTTTGATACCTGCTTTTGTGAATTACCTTTTGGAAGGTAAGAATAATATCCAAAATCATTGGATAAGGTAGCACAGGCCAACATTCTTATGAGTGAATATTTGAAAAAATTAAATTGCTTATACTGGAAAAGCACTTGAATTCCAGTAAACTTACACAGAAAATATGGATAATCTAAGTACACCCAGAAACTGCATACTTTCATCTGTTTGCTAGTTATGATTTTTTTTTATTTCAATATAATGGAATCCTTTTAAATGTCTACATAAGGCTGTAGCTGACAGGCAGGCTATTGAAGCTACAACTGCTATGCTGTAATGGAACTTGATCATGAGTCCTACACTTAATCAATTTAATTTATTGTAGAACACCTGAGTAGAACCAAAAAGATATACCAGGTATAGCAGATGACATCTTCACTTCCAAGTAGGAGGAAGATTGGCTATTCAGGAACAGTTAGGAGGAGAAAATATGTAAACAATAGAGTTCAGTATCTATGATCTCAGAACAAATATAGAATTTCAACCAATGGATGGTTCCACACTTAGGCATATGCTTTCTGAATTGAACTGCCATACCATGGTGGTGCACATATCTTCAGGCTCACATCGCAAGGAGGTGTTTTTAGATGTTTAGAAAGACATAATCCCTTTGCTTTTTACTTGGCAATAGAATTTACTGATCTATCTAATTAAGTGATAATTTATTGGCGCCAGAAATATTTCATTTAGTTTTTCTGCCTCAGTGAGCATACTTAGAAAGGTAGAAAGTGATTAATAACAATTTCCTAGCATTTTTTTCTGCCATGATTCTACTTTTTTTCTGTGATAACCTATACAACTTCTAAACATTTCTGATGGGACTGCCTTACAAAGCAGCACTAACTTGACATACTGTGTAGTTGTAACTACCAAAACCTTTCATTTGAACTAGTAGCTAATAGGACAGATCAATGCATAAGTTCTTCCAGACTCCCTCTGCTGATGTTCTCTTCTCAAAATTTTGCAGAACAAGCATGCTGTGTTTGTTCTGAATATTGCCGTACGACCTGCAAAAAAGAGCATATTCTCTTCCTTCTCTACCTTGCTTTGTTGCCACTTTATTTATTTTAATTTTTAAATTTTCCTTTCAGAGTGATTATGAGCCAATATCCTAATATATCATATATATAAATGAGCCAATATATCCTAATATATAAGGATAATAGCACTAGGGAAAATTGCTTCATTTACCTCTATATATCTACCAGAATAATTTCTGCTTGCATTTAGCAGATGTTAATTATCAGGAAAATTGTTGCTGTTTGAACGGCGTAGCGACCTGGTTCAGGAACAGCACGGCGACCACCCCCAGGCCGCTCGGGCCATCAGCTCGCTGACACCAATGTGGTGGACGGCAAATGGCATTTATTGATGGGTAACAAGGTGTTATATAGCTAAGGTTTACAATGTCACATCCGTCTGCTTACATCATAAACTAACACTATTGGCTATTAGGGGCCCTATCTTTCCGTATAGCACGATATCTTCCGGCCGCCGGACCCTGACTATCTGCAACAGAGGCTATGAGAATTATGTGATTTCACCAACATCAGTAGTTGTAGTATCATACGGACAAATACAGACGTGTGACAACACATAAATTGAGGAAGGAAATTCAGAAGCCAGTAGCTTTGTGAAACAGCTAAGAATGTCTTACAACATGCTCTCAGGGCGGGTTTGTACTTTATCTGAGCTTAACCTTGAAGGCAAAGTCATTCTAACTGTTCCTGCATTTCTAAAAGGAAAACAAAGATCAGTAAGAGACAGAAATATGCTTCAGAATTTTCAATCTTTTTATGTTATGTTTATTTTTTCATTTTGCTTAGCTATTTTAGGAACATTTTACTTGGTTTACTACTCCACTACGATGGAGTAATATTTATTTTGTAATGATTTAACTAGGAAGCTCTCACAAAGTATATAAGCAAAGATTCGCTAAGCAGTCCTAGAAAAAGTCATTCTCAAGTATTTCAGTGCCCAGTAGGTTTCAGTTGAAAGAGATGTGTGAATAAAAGTAGTTTTCTGATTTTTATATGTTCAAGTCAGACTTCATATATGGAAAAAATCTAAGCATATTGCACGAATACCTTAAGCAATAAGAATTGTTTTTCCTGTTTTTTCTTTGGTGTTTAAAACTAAAAATACCTTTAAACAATAGTGGAAAAAATTTAAAATAGAATCCTTTTGCACAAGCTAATTCATACATTTATACCTTTGTATAACAATTTCGTTTTAATTCAGTTTCCTGTAGAACTAACTGAAATGAACGAATTTCAAAGGAAATGAAATATTAACAGAAAAAGTAGATCTGTGCCAGATGATAACATTTGCCAGAGAACAGGCAGGTTAATAATTGACAAGAATCATTTTTTTAAACACATTGAATCATATACAGTGTATGGTTATTAAAAGGAAAATGTTCCAGGTGTCAGGTAGTACTGATGGATGACCTTGGTACTATTATTTTAAAAATGAAAACAGAAAGTAGTCAGAGTCCATTCTTCTGGGACTTTTAAGTCTCCAAAAATTGATATTCAAATAAAAAGCACTGAGAAGTGGAGAAGTGTTTTTTTGCCATAGTATTTGAGGTAGCAATAGTAGTTTCTTTCTTGGTGATCAATGACGCAACATTTGAACAAAAACAGGTAGAAAATCAGCATCTATTTTTGGATATGCTAGAGGCTCACTTGCCAAAAGATAAGGAATTAATTTCTGGCTAGTAGAATGAGCAAATACAAGGCCTTGTATACCATTGCTTATATACCATTAAACACTTAGAATATGTGTCTACCCTTATGCTGATGCAGTAAAGTGAAGTTAGTTTAAGTCTTAAGGAGGATCACCCATCTAGATGCATCTGTTTCAGGTGTCCTTAAGGCACATTTGTTTGCTAAATAGTAGACCTGCATTCTTTGGCTCAGTTCCATCACATGTATAATTTCTCCTGCTCTACAGTAATCTAAAACATTGGTTTCTTAGAATCAATTTTAGCTTTGCATCTTAAAAGTATTTGCTGTTTTGTGGCCACACAGGGTGGTTGTAACCATTTGTCTGATTGCCTACTGCGGGGCAAAATCTTCAGTGAGGGAAATTAGACTTGTTTATAAGTCCTGTGCATTCCTAGACAGCAAAAAAAGGGAAATTATATCTCATTAACTTTTCTTTAGATTCCTGGATTATTGCAGCTTTTGTTTTCAGAGTCTCCTATGCCTATGCTATGAGTTGGCAGGTACATCTCTGTAAAAGAAAAGATCTTAGGAGTCATTTAAGGAAGCTAGACATTTTATGGATTCAATTGAATTAATGTGTTTAGTTTAGGACTACCAAAATAGTTAGGGGTCTGGAGCTTCCAATGCTGAGAAAGCTGAGTATGTTCAGCACAAGAAGAGAAGACTAAAAAAGTTCAATTGTAGTCTTCAAGTACTTAGTGGAAGACTAAAGAGAAGACTAAAGAGAAGAGTCAGATTGTTCTCAGAGGTATACAAAAAAAGAATGAGGCAGAATGGCACAAGTTTCAGAAAAAAGAATTAATTAGATATGCAGAAAGAACATTTTCTATAAGTGAGGTCAAACCTTGAAGCATGTTCTCAGTGAAGCTGTGGAATCTCCATCCTTGGGGACATCCAAAGCTTGCCTGGTGATCTGGCAACCCTAGGCAACCTGTTTTAAATGTGCAGCTATTCTCCTGGATGCTCAGCTAGGCTGGACATTTGAAGTAGAATTTGAATTTATATCCCATTCCGCTGTCAAGAGGCTGCTTAATTTTCATCTACTTGAGACAGAAGACCTGATAGGAGAAGGAGATGGGGACAAGAAGCTATGTGAGACTGGAAGTGGAATCTGCCATGAGAGCAAGGGCAAGAATCAATTAGCTGGCAGGACTGGGACCAGAGACTTGGGAAAGAGACTGGGGAAAAGAGACTGAGAAGAGCCTGGGGAGAAGAGACTCAGAGATGCACTCTGTTGATCCTTGCAACATGGCAAGCTAAATAAGGTGCTGGGAATAGGGAGGAATAATGCACCATCAGGTAATTAAAAACATATCTTAACTGTCTCTGTGTCTCTGTGTAAGGGAATTGAACTGAATTTTTCATATGAATGTATTTCTAGAGTTTCTATTTGTGTGCTCGGTGCCAGTTTTCACATTCTTTTAACGTAGTTTGTCTCATTTGAAGTTTTCTTCAATATATTCAAAAGTTATTTTTAAATTATTTTTAATTCTAATTACAGTGGAGCTGGCTTGAGGGTCTGGTTTCCACTTATGGCAAGTAAAAATAGTAAACATCTCTAATTTAAATATACATTTTTAATGGAATTGCATACCCCATGAGGATTATTTCACACATTATCATTCCCCTGAATTTTTAAAATATCATAAACAGACAAACCACACAGTAAGGGAAATTTGCCCTTACAAATATGGAAAATAATCTTTCCTCAGTAGGCTTGCAAAAATGATATTTAAGACCTTATTTCTTCCCCACTATTTTAAAGGCTAAAACTCTGGGCATAGATCTGTTTCTGGCCATATAGGAGCTAATTACCATACTTTGTACTGAAATAGTTCAATGGATTAAAAATTCTGTTGCAGCTGTGGAAAGAGAATTCAGAATATTAATGAAGCAAAGATCTTGAGTATCTTGAATTGTTTTACTCATTATTTGTATTCTTTTCCTTTTCAGTATAAACTGCAAGAGACAAATACAACAACAGCTGAGAACTATTATTCGATTGTTTAAACTTTCTCAATGGAAAAAGGAGAAAGATCCATAGTTCACATTATCTCACTTTAAATACAGCTTTCCCACCACTTTGATGATTGCAAAAATAGGGAGATAGTAGCAAGGAACAGTAGAAGAGGTCAAAAACTCCCCAAAGCTGAGACAATCTTTTCACGAGTGATATTTTGTCCCTTTGATGATTACAATGTGGAATCAGAATGAAGGGAAATTAAGCAAAATTTTGAAAAGCCACGAGTTCATAAAATGTTTTTCTTGTATAAGTGCAAAGAAACTGCCATGACAATGTCTTCATTTTCTGCCACTTCACTCACTAGAAAGCTTTCTAAAAGCATAAATTATTATAAAGCATAAGGAGGAAAAAGGACTTTGTTTAAAGTATGTGACTCACTGTGTTATTGATATGAGTTTGAGACTCATATTTTGTAACTCAGGTTACAAAAATAGCTCTACATTTGTTGATAATGGAGGGAGCTGTAAAATATTTTGCTAGGAAACAAACATTTGAAAAGCTGTTGCTTTTTCTCTCATTGTCCTTTTTCTTAGAAAGACAAGGAAAGAAAACAAACATGTTTTATTTGATATTTACTATTATAGCACAATATGTTTTGCTCATGAATCTCAGTTTTTCTTTTAGGAACTGGCCTCCATGAGCAAGGAGGTGCTGTACACGCTCCGATGCGTATTATTTCTCTGTGGCAGTTTGGGCTTCTAGTATTGATAGCGTTGAGTTGAGCTGACCAAGTGTTAGGCAACATAAATACAACAGAGCCACACAGCTAGTCCCAGAAAAGTGATTGCAGCAGCTGGACCACACACTTGCAGAAAGCTTCCCAATCTTGCAAGGGCAGAGCATTATGCATCAAAAGTTAAACAGAGGCCTTGTCCATGTGTGCACTTGCTAAAGAAATCACAGAAGCTGTTTAACTACAGTCCTCTGATTAAACATGAATTAAGCAAAATGTTTTAAAACTGCTTTGGAATGCTGCTTCCCAGAGTAAAGCACTTGCATGCATTTAACTTTACTATGAATTTTCCCAGAGTAAAGCACTTCTTGCATGCATTTAACTTTACTATGAATAGTCCCATTGATTCCAGCAGGACTGCTTTCAGAAAGAAACTAAGCATGTGTTAAAGTTTGCAAGATTAGCCCTTTCCCAGTGGAATTCTTTTGAATGTATGTTGGTACAAAAAAAAAAAAGAAAAGAAAAAGAAAAAAGGAATGGGATTAGGTCTAATGTATCTAAGAAGCATTTCTCATACAAGATGCTACACAGAAAAAAATATTTAAATATGGATTTTTGAAGATCTCGATTTTAGCCTAGTTTTAGGATAGGTGCTCTTCACACTATGCTCTGAACACCTCCCAGGTCTGGTCTCTTGAATGTCAAGAGCAGACAACCTGCAAGGGCACAGTGAAAATCTTTCCCTCACATCTTTCCCACCGGCAGCCAAGTCACGGAAAGGACAAACAGAGACAGAAAAGACACGTGAGTCTCATTCTTACATACATACTTGGGTAGGCTTAGAAGTGTGTGTGTGTGTGTGTGTGTGTGTATGCCTGCGTTAATCCATTTTTTGGCTCACAGAACACTTATGCAGACAGTTGTACTATACTGTGTGTGGGGAACTCCATAAGCTCAAGAGGCAGCACAGCTTCGTGCACTGCAGAATTACTGTTTCCATCTTACCATGACTAGCTTCAAGGTGCTTGTGTCCAGGAATGAAATCTCAAAGGTGAGTGAAGAGACTCAAGCTTCAAGATGAGACTGTGAAATGCATCACATAAGGACTTCAATCCATAACACCTTCTGATAGCCCCATGCCTGGATCAGCCATGGTGAAATGAAAGAGAAGGGTTTGTGTATTTTGCTCAAGGAAAGTATTTTTGTGAAAGAATAGTAAAAAGTCAAACACCAATGCTATAAGAGTAAATTGTTTCAGGGTGAGCTTCTTAATATGTGAACAGACCAGAGAATCAGGTGTTATTAACTTATCACACACAACCTATAGGTATAAAAAAGGGAAGTAGAAGAGAAAAAGTGAGTGTGATTTGGTATATTTTATGGAAACACACTGGAAGAGTAGAAAATAAATTAGAAAGAAAGTAAACTGTATAGAAGAAAGTGTTCTCACTTTGAAATTGGCCTTTAGCAAGCAAAATAAAGCAAAAGTGGTACATGAGCAGTTAGTAATATATAGTATCATCTTTTTCTGTAATGCATCATCATCACAGTCAATGAAAGTCTGTTGCAGGGATCAGTGACAGCAGATGACTTTTGAGGAACAAAGGAAAACCTTTAAACAGTCTGTAGCTGGAGATAAAAATCAGGTAAGGAGATACTTGGAAATGAGCACCTGTTCTTTCCTCCTGCGGTCAGGCAAAATTTCTCGTATCTATCTGCTGTCAGTTTGATAGATATAACAATGGAAATGGAGTTCATGCTTAGTTTGCTGAGCAATTGTTATTTATTAAGAATGAATGTTGGTGCATCAGGACAAATCTTGCTCTGCAGTGGTTGGTGCAGTCCTTCCCAAATAGCTGACATTTAACCAATAATAAATAACTATATACAATAGACAGCTATTGTATAGCAGGAACCTAGAGAACATGTATTGTTTGCTTCTTCCCTTTAATTCCTCATTGGTTTTGTGCTTAGGACTTTCTCAGGTATGGCATTTTGCGCTTGATCCTTCGAAACTGCTTCACAACAGCAGTACTTAACGGGCATTATGCTGCTGGCTTAAGAAATTATATCTTCCAAATATTATTAAGCTGTTGAGTACAGTGGCTGACATCTTACTGTTAGGAACTGCTTGGAATCAGAAGAAAATATTTAGCAAAAAATGGTAGCCTGCATAGACTTCAGAATTAGGGTTTTTTTTTTGTTGTTGAACTAAATTTAAAAATTGTGGCCTCTAACATGGAATTGAAGCACTCTAGTCCTGAAATATACTTGAATGTAAAGAATAATTGTTAAAGGAGAGCAAAGAGCAGAAGCCTATTAATGACTGTATATGTAGCAATTCTAGCATCAAGAAATGAATGCTTACAGTCTCACACACCCCCTTTCACTCCCACTCATGCTTGTTTGCATTATAAATTAATGTGGAAGCCTTTCATTGGTGAAATGGGAGAGTTGGTTGTTACCAATCACAGGCACAAATGAAAGCATCAGTGTAACTAATTATGCAGTCGCTTGTGTCTTAGGTAGAAAGAGGATTAACTCCCTATATGCTGCCTCCTTCCCCTCCATCTGCAGAATACGGCAATTAACATTTAAAGTCTACAGATACATAATGAAAGACTTGTAGAAACATTAAAGAAAAGGCCTATGAAAAGTTACTTTTTATGCAGATAAATACTGAATGGATCTGTTTGTTGTAAATTGTAATTATTCACTGGATCAGATTGATGTAAATACAACGAGTAGTATTTTAGAGTGATTTATAAGTATCGCAATGTTTGCATATATTTGTATAATCGCAAACTTCATCTTGGAAATGATCTGTACTTTTAGATTGCTGTTTACAGTTCCTTAGTGATGTATAAACATTGCAAATGGCAGTCTGAGCTTTGTTGTCTTCTTTCAGTCTGAGTTCAGTTTTGGAATTAGTGAAAATCATCCTTTCATTGTGTTTTTTTTTTCTTTTTTTTGTATTTAGTGAGGTTTTATTTAATTTGCAGTTCTAATATGCATTTGCTTTGTATGTGTTTTTTTTT
>NW_010585687.1:0-30121 GCF_000705375.1 Tinamus guttatus
TAGCGAACATTTTTTAAGCATGTAATTTCATAATACCAGTGATAGATTGGGGTATGGCATACATCTCAAATGCCAGATTTTTTTGCACTTCCTATATCCTTCAGTAATGAATTAACTTTTTGCTTAACGAGAAAAAGTTTAATTAATTTACTGCAAACAGGCACAACTATTCCTTTAATTAAGAAAATTCATTAGAATCCACCATTACCTTTGAAACTGTTTGAATGTTATAATGCTACTTTATAAATGTTACCTTAATAAAGTTTCAGAGGAATGACACAGTATTATCTTTAAAATGACAGAAAAGTAATTTCAGGATCTCTTATGTGATGAACACAGTATTTTAGCTCTCATCTTATATTTCCCTAGAGGTATCTGGACTCAATGCATTCAAGATTAATAACATTAATTAAAAGCATACACTATTTTCCAGTCATGATTTTGGGCAGATTCTGTTTGTCGTTTATTTTTTCTTCAAAAGATCTTTTTCCATATATAGAAAAGAGAACGAAAAGCTCACTTGACTATTAATACCAAGTTAAAATTAAGCATGTTCATTTGGATAGATTAAAAGTGTTCATAAATGGAGGAATTCATTTCACATCCTTTAATTTTCAGTAGTAACTCACATTTCGTACTGCACAATTTGCTTCCTCCTTTTACCATCTCTCTTTGTTTTCCTCTAACAATAAAAAAGGGACTTAAAAGAGTTAAAGAGGATTCTTGTTATACATACGCATGTACTGCACAATTTGCCTCCTCCTTTTGCCATCTCTCTTTGTTTTCTTCTAACAATAAAAAAGAGACTTAAAAGAGCTAAAGAGGATTCTTGTTATACATACGCACATTTTAAAACCCAGAACTACTATAGCTAGATTTGCATCAATGCACTGTGAGGATACCATTCACCAATGTCCTGACATTTTAGAGAAGTATTCAGCTATGGTTCTGCCAGGGTTGCATACTTTGGTACTTTAAATGAAAGAGGTTTAATATATTATAAAGACTTAAGATCTTAAATGAAAGAGGTTTAATATATTACAAAGACTTAAGATCTTAAACGGTAATCTTTTTCCATGTCTATAAAGGTATCATCCATTTATACTTGAGCTGGAACATTATTGCTTTATTAGTGTGAAATTGAAAGTCCTTTCTCCTGAAGGCTGGAACCATTGGAGGAAATTCTAAGACTGGAGAAGCTCTAAAAACATTGTCTACTCTTTAGCACCATTAAAAGCTCTAGTACCTAAAGAAAAAGAATGGAAAATGTGATTTACAGTTATATTAGAATCTAAGTCTTACATAAATCTGGAGGGAATGGTGTGAAAAATATCCTAGTTTAATACTCTTAACAAACAGGACTATATTAGAAGCCTGAGAGAATTTTGTCCAACTTTAAATGTTCGTAGAGACATTCCCAAAAGCAATATATTCAGAATGCATCAAAAATGCTAGTAGTTGAGAGCACGATGATGATTGTTATTGAGAAATAGATCTGAAATAACACAAAGTGCCTGTCACTTAAATAATGAAATATGCTTAGAACACTGTTATAAAAGACAAAAGTTTGACTTTAGTATGAAAATATTTTCAATAACATTCACTGAAGCCTTGTTGGAAATATTAAAAAAAAATCTGGAAGAGGTCAAATTGAGATTATAGAGTTACCTAATTTTTTAGGGTATCTGTAAAGAATGAGAGTAGTAGTTGCATTTCTGGATGAAATTTGTTTAATGTTGCCTCAGCATTGAGATAACAGTATAATATATACAAAGCAAAGAAAGCACATTAGATGTTAGGATTTGTTAGGAAAGAGCAGAGAACAATGTGGGAAATATCGTTATGCCACTATATATCATATGCAGATATTTCTCTAATATTTGGTGCAGTATTTCTTTGTCTATCTTAAGAAGATCTAAATATAGAAAACATATAGAAAAAGTCTGTAGAGAAGATGAAAGCCACCCCTTAGAGATGGAACAACTTCTGTGTGAAGAATGACAATAAAAATCTGGGCATCTTTTGCCTAGAAAATAATGGAAGTTACTAACAGTCTATTTAAATCATGAGTGACAACAATTGCTTTTTGACTCTCAATACAAGATTGAGGGGCATTAGATGAAACCACCCCCAAAAAAGTTCAGATCAGAAGATAAAATTTTTCATGCATTGGAGATGTCAGCTGTGCATAGTCTTGAAAAACAACTGAAGACACTCTTGGAAGAATAATATATTAAAATATTGTATTTAAATTCCTGAGCTGTAAATTGCTATAAATTATGAGAAGATTCTGGCAAGTTTTAAAACCCACATTTATATGTTTTTTTAAGAATGCAGGGAATATCTGTTCAAGTCATTCATCTGCCTTATTATCCAGTTTCAACATTCTGTAGGAGGAAAACATATAAATGTGGGATACTAACAAACTAACTCATAAACTAAATTTACTTAATAAAAATTATGGGATAATTTACTTATTCATGCGACATACTGTTGCATCAACATTCAGTGATATGAAATCATCAAATGCTCTAAGTATTCATGGAAACATTAAAAAAAAGTCATAAGCTTAATATTAGCAACATCCTTTGAAGCAGTGAGGCTCCAATGAGCAGATTTTTCAATAGGAATCTTTAAAATCTACTGTAATCCAAAGGTTGCTAGTTTAGGCAGCCACAGAGACATCATTTACTAGTTTACAAATTTCAGTAAAATACAAACTTTTAGAAAGTATAAAGCAAAAGCCGTCAATAGGGGTTGGTAAAATTAACAGTAAAACCTCAAGTACTGAGTCAGCTTTTTTTTTTTCCTTTTAAAGAATAATATAATGTCCATAATTTAAAATTCATTTAGAGTTGTGTTTCTTTTCCAAAAGACCTATATCTACACGAGCTTCCTAGGCTTCCATGCTATTTTGTTGGATTAATGACAAAAAAACACACAAAAAAATCCCTGCAGGTATAATCAGGGCAACGTGCTAGTACATTTCAAATTCTGCTATTCATTTATAATTTAGGCAATTTGCTCCCTCTTTTTTAATGACAACATTTTCCATTCAAAGTTGCAATTCCCTGAGCTGCAAAATGGTGAATCATTCATTTAATGTAGACAGACGGAAAACGGAAAGGTCAGACAAACTGCAGTCTTGTGTTTTGAAAGAAAGGTGTAAATCTACACCCCTCTTGAACAAAATGCTCCAAAATGCACTTCAAAATACTATTTTATACTACAGCAACAGCAAAACTGCGAAAACCCTCTAACTAAGGATTAAGGAAGTTAAAACAGGCACAGATCAAAAACCAAATTATTCCTGCTTTTATTTTTAAGGCTTACCTTCCAAATGATGTGGAAAAGCTAGTTTAATATTATCCAAAATATACACTAGATAGCTTTATATATATATATATATATGCATGTTATACAAATATTATCTAAATAAAAATATATAGATTGTTTATATTCATTTTGTATCTCAGAGTACAGTTAGATTTCTTTTCCTGATTTTAACAGCATCTATTTTAAAGTCTTTAACAGAACTATCTGTTGAGAAAATAAGTTGCATGCTATCTTAATATTAGAACAATGTGTAGGAAGGGATATCTGATTCCTAAAATGCTTTAGGATGTCTTAGTTTAAAATTTTAAATAGAATTCAGACATCTCAATTTCTCAAAAACCTAACAAATTCCAGTTGTATAAAAAGTAGCTTTTAAATACTGACTGCCAATTGTGTGACTCTTTCCTTTTGACTTCTTATTCAGTAGAATACCCTGAAGGTACCACATGGCAAATCTGTCATCATTTATAGCCAAGTTTCTCCATCACCCTGGAATAAGTATTGTTACAAATATAGTTTTGTTATCTATCATCTCCAATGGATCTGCTTTCAAAAAGGCAGTGTTTTGGTGATGTTTAGTGACCTTTTAAAAAAATATATATTTCTTCAGCAGCAGTTCCTCACTATTTTGGTATATGCAGTTTAATTCCAGTGAGATAAAGAAACAGAGGCACAAGAATTGCCCTGAAATAGGTATCCTTATTAGACAACGTTTCTGCACTACTATTTATAGAATATCCACTAAATCTATATTATAAAAAGGTTAAACAGGAATATGGGAACTACAAATCCAATAGATTTTGCATGTATAGCACTTGTGTGCAAAAGTCAGTTTCTGTCAACATCTTGGATGCCATTGTTTTCAATTTCACTTCTTGCTTGTTTTAAATATTTGTGACTCATGACATTTTGGATGATAGTGCTTGAGCAGTGGTGAATGCAACAGTAAAGAAACTTCATTTAAAGGTTAAAATTAACATTTGGGCTTAATGGGATGCTGCTGTGCTGTAACTCAACATTTTTTGCAGCGAGAAAACAGTTTTCTCCAGTTCCTCATTCTGCATTTAAGATACTATTTCATTCACTGAAAAAAGTGCAGTTCATCTCAATATGCTAAATGCTTCAGTTGGACAGAAACAGAAGAAAATTTTCAACTGCGTCCTAGAATTTGAAGCATGAATGATCTCAAGCTGCACAAACACTCTGAAGGACTGGCCACAGAATGGAAACCAAGGACCTGTGCCACTGTGCTCTAGTATTCCCTAGAGACATATGGGTAGGGTGTCAAACCCCATTTATGTCCACCTCAGAGGAGAGCTTAAAACAAAATTCCCCTTCTCTCAAGTGAGTGCACTAAGCACCATCATCTGGGACAGTTTGTTTTATATATACACGTATGGTGCAATGGGTTCCTAAGACTTCATGCTGCATTTTATGAAGCATCTTAATATTAAATTTCAGTGAGTTTAACCACTAGACTAAAATATCTAATAGACTCCTCCACATAATGAGTACACAAGGCAAAATAAGCAGGAATAAGCATTCTGAAAACTGCACCTCACCTTTTAATATTTTAAGGTGTTTTCAAGGATCATTGTCTGCACTATATATTCATTTTGGCTTTTTTTTTTTTTTTTCTAGAGATATTTTAGAACACAGGCAAATCTTTCCATTTTCTTTCAAATGGAAAGTCAGTTTTGAATGACATCATATTCATGGATAGGGTTGAGATACTGTTCTGAGTTACTTTACTGTGACATATTAGGAGATTTTTTTTTCCTTTTGAAACAGGTGTAATTATGGGACAGAAGATGAGTGCTTGAAAGAACAAGAAAGCCGTGTTGAAATGCCCAGATTTGAAAGGATCTTGGCTTTCCAGTTCTCCAAATTCAGAGGATGAGCAGAGTCATTAACATTGCTATCAGGCAGCAAGCAGATACAGCACTCCATGAAAAGGCTCATCCCTTGCAGAGAATAACGTATGTATTCTGGACTGAAAGATAAAAAACGCATAGCAGATTGATGGAGCTAATGTCAGAATTCATTTCCTTCATTATAGGCAGAACTGCTGAACTATTAAAAGTAAGTTTTGAGTGGAGCCTCTAATGGACCCAGCACGACAAGGCAGTGAGGGAGGGAGGGCAGCAGGGCTACTAACACAGATTTCCAGATTTCACTGACGCTATAGAGCAGAGCTCTCAGCTCCTTCCCCCTTAGAGCACCTTAAGCATTAGCATTCAAAGAGAGGGATGGGGAAGCCCATGGCATAGAGGAGGAGAAGTTGGCACTCCTTCCCCTACAGATGAAAAGAGATTGCCTGCTCTTTGTGATCTTGTGAAGTGATAAAATATCCTTAATTACACTTAACGAATAACTGATAGCATGTGAAGAAAGTACAAGAATCAATCTGTGTGACTGACGGATATTTGGATCTGTTGATTGGGATCAATGTCAGATTAAAATTTCATGATGTTAGTTGCAGGATGCATTGAGCATTTTAACAGCAAAATCAATTCATTAACTATATTAATGAGGCTACACAACTGTTAATAGGCTGAATACAGTTCATTTGAGAAGACATTAAAGCAGCAAAATATTTAAATTATTCCTTTATAGTAGCCATTAAGAGACTTATTTTTAAAAGAAGTATTCCCATTTATTACCATCTTAATTCTTGTGATTTAGGTCTACATATATTTGGAATGAAAGTACATTTTTGGAAAGCCCATAGCTATAGTCTATTTTGAAAAAAAAACCAAACATATCTGTATATGATTAGACTCTTGAAGGATAAAATAACATCCCTCTGTTTTCCGTGTATGGCATTCTACAAATGTCTGGCAATCTCCTAACATAGCACGCATTTGTACTCACTTCATAAGGTTTCTAGACTCTCTTTCCACTTATGAAATATACTGTTTTTTTTTTCCTTTTTGCAAGGATTAGCTTTTTTCTTTGTTTACTTTTCTACTTTTTGTGTACCTTGGGTGCATGCGGACATTATGCACATTTTTCAAGCTTCCTTTGCATCAAAATACATCCCCAAGGGGCATTCAAACCTCAGTGCATCAATTACCAGCAGTCCTAAGAGCCATAAGGGCAGCTGGGAAACACCAGAAATCAGTGTTTTGGAAGAAGAAAAGGGGCTGCCCTAAGTGCTGCAACAACAGCCATGAAAAGTAGAATTTTGCTCCACAAACGCTATTCTTGTAAGCCAGTTTTTGATTGCTTCTTACAGGAGATGAAACACAAAGTAGTTAGATTGGAAAGAAAATCATTTCAACTTCTTCATGTATCCCAAGAGACTTTTCACTACCAATCATTATTTTTAAGAGTTATTGAAGTCTGTCTTTAAGCAAAATTCTCAGCTATTCTGTATTTTTTTCGTATCATTACTATGCTAGTAAAACATAGATATGTTCCACAGCATAACAACACTTGAAATTATTCTCAAAGCTAAATAACTATTTCAAATGTATGATTCAAAAGCAGCTCTGTGTTGTTTACACAGATGGTCCCTTGATCTGATAGTAATTAATTAATAAAATAACAACAGCAATGAAACAGAGATCTGACAAAACAAACCAAAAACATCAGTCACACTTTACTTCCTGATAGAGAAAAAAAAAAAAAAAAAGCTAAAAAAAGCTTCTTTTCTATCCTCTCAACAAAGGCACAAAATTATGATGATGCATTTATTGTTTTTCATTCCTCGGACATGATAGCCACTATAATATAAAATTGCACTGAAATTTTTCATACTGACACTTAAATATAGTGTACCTTTCTCAAGTCAAGAAGGAAATCTTCTGAATTCTTACTCTGATCAGCTGTATAACACCAAAACATCCCATAACTTTGATCACTGGATCATGTGGTACCTTTACTTTTGAGAAAGATTATTACTCTTAGAAGTTTCTCCCCTGCAGAGAGTATATTAAAGAAAGCACCATGTTTCCTCTGACAATCAATTCTGAACAAATAAGAAGTCTACAACAAGAAATAAATAGGTAATTGAAGGTCCAACCTCTCTGTGTTTCTTCTAAACAACTTCCTCTGAAACTTAAGATAGGTACAATGGGGAAAAAAAAAATCTGAGATCAACATTTTCTTGCTTTGTTCTGCACAATCCACATATTGATCTCATAGTTGAATTCTTATTGGGTTTCCACCTCAGATTTCTTTATTTGGTTTCATGTTTTATCTGTACTTTTCCAGCAGTTATGATCAGATCATTTATATTTCCAGCGAAATGATTTTACTCCTAAAAGAAGCAAATCCTTTGGCATTTCCATTTTTCATTCACCTTTACTAAAAATAAAGTGAGAGCTAGTTGTGTTATTCTACAATTTAGAATTATGGGTACATATTAAAGATAAAATGTATTACTATATTAATTGTAATAATGAACTGATGAGCAGCACCTTCCTTCTTTTTCTTTCCTCAGAAAAATGGTAAGTAAAGTAAGACCAAAGAACTTATAGGGAGGGAACTCTTGATTCATTGCACTAGTTTCATGAAACTTTCACACAGATTAGAAGCAAATGTTTGTTCCATTATATCATGTTCAACATCTTACATTCACATTTCCACTCTAATTAGTCCAGGGTATGAGCATCAAGAACATCACAAATTTCTATAAAGGATTTGCCTATTTCTTATACTTACACAAACATGCAAGAAGAGTGAGAATATCTGAAGAGAAATTATATAGATATAGCAATGAATGGAATTATTTACCACTCAGTTCAGCCATGCTGGTAATCAAATAATTTCACTCCTACCTTTTATATGAACTTGCACAATGGAAACTCATTTATTATTTTACAAATATTGATAAAATCAATGGTTGATTTTAGAAACATAATACTATTATATTTATACACGTAAATTAGGGACAAATTCTGAAATCACCTAGAATTTTGTTTAGCCTTTAACCCACTGTTAACAATAGAAAACAGTGATGCAAATGAATGCTGGGTCTCACCACAGAATTAAATAACCAGCTCTATCTATCTATCTATTACTTATACTACAAGCTCCTAGCTATTTACTAATGGTGTCATTATTTTTTTTTCTTGCTTTCTGCTTAGATTTTTTCCTCACCTTTTCCTAGCAGAATGTCATGGTCTTAGATTGATACATTTTGTAATCATTCTGCCATGCCATCTCAACATTTGACAATTCCACACGCCAAGTAAGCTTTACAGACAGGTTTTGTAGGCTGTGGCTTCTGTTCAATATAATGCAATGCTAATTCAGTGTGTAGTCTCACCAATCAATGTGCTAGGTCCTCAGTAAAAAATTAGGGTACAGCTTTGCTGTATCATTCTTGAGAAGTTCTTTTCAAAAGCAGTTTACAGTTGAGCTCATTTTATATATGTAAATTTGACATAGAGAAAATCTAATCACTGAATTAAATTGTATTTCTAGGAGATTTAGTTTATTTTTTGATTTAATACACTAATCAATGCTTTTCATCAGATCATGAAATCTGATCCATATTATCCTTTTGCAGACTCAAGGTAATCATTTTCAAGATCTGAAGTTTCAGAAAAAGTCTATCAAATTTTGCTTTGATAATCATGTCGTCATAATGTTGCCTTTTTTTCTTCTTCATGATTTACCAAAGTTAACTATTTTTATTGATTCATTGATAAACATACAGTTTATCCATCAGCCTACATATTGTTGACATCCACAAAATTGCTGTCTTCTTTTCAATACCCAATTTGACGGATTACTCTCTCATTTTGTTGCATGGCTTTCAGAGACTAATTACAATGTCTGAAATCAAACACATGCTCATATTTTTACAAAAGTTTTCAACATTCCACCCTATGCTCTCCTAGCTTCTGCAATAATATGAGTTGCTACCAAGCAATTTGTGATTTGAGGGGTGCTTATAATGATTGAGATCTTCCCCAAAGCTCTAAGATTTGCTATTTCTGTTGCTTGTAAAAATTGGAAGTGAAACCTGCCTTCCATCTTTTAAGAATATTCATCTTTATTATTTATTAGGGTTATTTTCAAACTCCTTTTCTAACTATGTGATTCTTTTGACAGGCACTTCATTTTTGATTCACTTCCATATTCAAATACAGAACTAATAAAATTTACCTACACATACATAGACTTGGGCCAGCTATGAATTTGTCAAGCTTTCCCAATTATATTGTAATAATATTTGTGTATTTTAACTCACAAATCTTATTGATGTATAACAAGATACAGTTAAATATCTAAAAAGTAAATGTTGTTTAAATAAAAATATTTTTAAAGATTTATTTCTATTCAAGTAAATCTTCAAATCTACACTGAAAATGCTAGCATCTTCTAGCGCAACAAGATTTTCTATCTTTTTTTTCTATTATCCTTTCTTTGAGTCATTATATGAATATTGGAATATTGGGTATGATTTCAATTACCTTTTCTTTGCCATAATCCAGAGAGGTTCCAAAACACGAAATGACACAAAATAAATCAACACATATTTCTGACTTATTTGGTGTACAGTTATCACAGAATATTGTATAAACTTCGTTAAATGCAAATCAGTAATTACTTTTTTAAGGAAAGAGAAAGTGGCTCATTACATTGACTGGAAACAGAATATGTGAACTAGAAATTACGCTCTTTTCTTCCTGAACTCTAGTTTATGAATGAATGTTAAGTCCAGTAGGGGAAAAAATCTCATATTAATTGACCTATATTACATTTTTATATTGGAGCCCCAACCCACTACTTCCCCTAGCATGAAGGCAATTTATTTAAGGCAATTCATTATCTTTACCATCTAAACTAAATCCCTGTTTTATTTTATTAAAAAAAAAAAAACACATTAGTCAAGGACTCATAAGACTACTTTGTCTTAGAAACAATATATTTAATAATATATACAGCATTGTTCTTACAAGGCATATTTATGATCCTTCATACATTAAATGTGTGAATTCCCATTCATACCAGTGAAAGAAAACACATAAATTAACCAGAGCATTTGTTTTCTTACACTTTTTCCATTCCGCATTCAGAAATACAACTTTTGCTGTGCCTGACACCTTTTTTTATGTTATTTTGATGAGGAAAAGGGGAAAGATAAGCAGTTCACAAACCCCCTGAATGTCTGAAGCAATTTTGGGATGACAGTACCAGAGAGTTACACCTCTGTTACATGACAAATCTGAGTTTGTCTGATGTGAAGGCACTTCCATTACTGTTAATTTAGCATGTATCCTGAGTGGAACAGAGTGAAAATTAAACACCCAAAAAAAAAAAAAAAAAAAAAAGAATCACCAGTATATTTTAAGACAGGCATACTGTGAAGCTGTCAAACAAATTATGCTAATTACAGACCACTTCTAATTTTGAGCAATTTCTCATACATTCTTCTTACATATACACTCTGCTCAGCAACATCAAAGGGTAATCACTATGCTAAACTGTAATAAAATATCTCAGTTGGGAGTGGAATTGGGATAGGGTGTGAAATACAACTGCATTTCTACCAGTGGGGGTGAAGAACACTGGTGGTTTGAAAACCTGAACTGTCTTTAGAGTTTGTACTCCAATTCTTTTCTTCTCTGGCCTGCTAAGCTCCTTCCTTTCTTATAATCCTATTGCAAAACTATGGCCCTGGGACATAGGAAGTTCCCTACCCTGCCTGTACATACCAACAACACTGTGGCCAGGACTGCATTTAGCCCCAGCACTTAAAACTCTAGCTAGAGTTAGTTTTAGGGCTACCCGTAACGAATCCTCCCCAAATACCTAAAAAGCAAACCAGAACCTATTTCTGACTCATTTGTTATGTAATTAACAGAAAGCACTGAAGCGACCTACAGGAGATGGAAGGAAGCCAGGAAAGCAAGTAATTAGCTAAATTCCTAGAAGGAGAGAAAGCCAGTGGCACGGGAGGCAGCTGCACGGGGCGTGCGCCGGAATTCTCCGCGTTGCCCGTCCCTCCTCCCTCCATCGCAGATGCACGGAGGGAGAGCAGCGAGCACGGTGTGTGGCATGGTGTGCATCACAGCCATGGCAAATGTGCTAGTAGGACAGCATCGCGGCTGCCTATAATATTATATATTGCATATTGCCATTTTATATCCAAGGAACAGGCAGGCCTGGCACGGCTTAGCAGCTTTCTAATGCCCAGGCTGTGGTGCTCGCTAGTGAAACAGTACAAAATGCTGCACTGCAAACTAAGTGATCCAAGTAAGTACATGCTTGACTCTAACTAAAAATTACTGGGTGAAAATAAAAAATAATAATAATTAAAAAAATGGCTTCTTTTGCATCATGGCAGACTAGAAGCACCCCTGAAATTTGTCTGAAACTACGTTAATGCAGCAGCCTGGCCATGGCAGAAGAACTGACGGGCCCTTTGCGTGGGGTAGGCCACATACTCCAGCAAGGCATGGCAGTGTGGAAGCACTGTGCCAATACAGCCCGACAGATTTATTTAACTGAGGGTTTGACTCAGCAGGTGGAGAATTAGCTAACCTGCTCCCTGTTGCTGGTGAACTAAGACAATAATTCTTGGTTCATTTCAACAAGCATTTTCCTTAGTATGGCTCCGTCAGGCCTTTTAAAATAGATTTTGCTTTGATTTTGTGATGGGAAATTTCATTTGACCTATAAAAGAGCTCGTTGGCCTCTTCGACTAAATCTTCTTGTTCCTAATAGAAAACATCAATGCACTGCTCAAAAATTGAAAGGCATTTGCTTCTGTGTACATAATCCTATTCTTCAGTTGACTAGAGGGGTAATAGATTTTTTGCATTTTCTTCTAGTGTCTTCTAGCTAGTGTCTAGCTGTTATGGTGACTCACAAGAAAACAACTCATTTGGAAAATAAGTAGAGCATGATAATTTCAGAAAACTCTTTGTTTTCCTTTAGAGATATCTTTTGGCTACCCTGCAATAACTGTAATATTAAATTTAATTTTAACTCACTTTGTAAAGCAAAAGAAAACAAGCAAACAAATGCCCAGGAACTGTCTGTACTGTAACGAAGTCCGTGTGCAAAACTGCACAATCTGTGCAATTAGATACCGAATTTTGCAAGGACATCCTTGAAAATCTTTTCCCACTGATCCAGCTCCTTGGCTCTAATACATTTCTGATTTATAACCCCATCAACGGATTTAAACAGCTGTTATGTGTGGAGGAGCTTTTTGGCTTTAATGCAGCATAAACATGTCATGCAATATTTCTTTCCTACGGACAATTTTGCAGTTTCCCCTTAAAAACATAGATCCACAAAGTGGGTGTATCTATGCAGGAGACTGCTGTGGTGCAAAGCAGGAAGGAGAACAGCTCGTCTTCCATCCGTGCACAGGCAGGGTCTCCCTTTCCGGCAATCAAGTGGGTGCCAGCTGCCTGTCCTTGCTATATACTGAGCATGCATAGAGGGCTAACAGCTTGGAGGCCTTGCAGCCTTGCGCTAAGGGGTGCACAATTTTACTCTTTGTCCTCGAAGGAAAATAACCTATGGAGGGTCACTGAAGGTAACAAGCAATGTCCCCCTGCACTGCTGGGGCTGCACTGGGATACGCTTTAGAAGCTGAGGGTGAATCATTTGATTACTCGTCTATTTGAAGCATGTCAACCTGGAAAAATAAAGTGGGGGGAAAGATTTCATAACAAATAATCTTCCTCCCCTGATGATTGCCACAAGGTGACAGAACTCATAAAGGAAGGTAATTTGGGGTGCAATTATGTCTAGTATTTTGGTACTTGCATACTGATGTATATATCTGCTAATTCACGAGAAAAAAAAAAAAAGCAAGGATTTTGCCACAAAGAAATGCCTTTTTTTTTATTGTTGTCTGTTAACTTATTTACCTTACTCCTTTGAATACTAGAAAATACAATAAAATGTATATCGTAAAAAAAAAAAAGGCCTTCCCAATGTGATCTTACTACAGCAGTGGCTTCTTGAATCTTTGATGAGAAGTGGAGATAACTGTGTATGTGTGCGTGCATGTGTGTGTGAGAACAGCCCGATGCTGTTGCATTATTCACTGAAACTTTTTTTATTACTATCAATGCAAAACTGGCTGAACAGTGAGACTGTACAGAAGCTATGCTGGAAAACACTGCAAGTGTTCAGTGTCATAGTTAACACTATGATGTTCTATAATCCAAGGATATTCCAGGTAATCCACCTTATTTATCAAACTTTTTCTCATAATTAAAGGATTCTTACAATTGCTTACAGAAATACACAGAACAAACTAACTATATCTAAATAAAATCTCATAGAAAGGAAATGTCATTTTGTATGCTTTCCTTCCAAAGGGGCAGCAATGTGCTGACACACATGAAAATAGCTGAGAATCACTGAACAGTAAACACCTCCCCATTTACTCTTTTCTTTCACTGCAATGCATTTGGGTCACAGTTTTCTTGTGCATATACATTATTGACAAGGTAAATAGTATATGGTTTGACACCCTGTTTCTTTGAATTTTTCTACTATCATCTCTTGTTACCTGAACAATGGTAAAGGTCCATAGGCAAGTGCGTATAGCTGTATTGCTTATGAATTACTCAAAGTCCCAGATTATTCTCTACTGACACATCTTTCAAAGCACTAATTCCCTTTGTACCGTAGCAAACTTCAAGTTATACCTGTTCAGCATTTAAACTTTAAAAAGTGCAAAGTGAACACCTGTTAAAGTTGATAGCCATCTGTTTTCTTGAGAAATCAGAATCTTAATAACATGGAATTAACAGATGGAAATTGTTCAGGCCTGGACACCGAACAGGGTTACTGTATGCTTTGAGTTACCATAAAGTGATATTTTTAATGAATCATTCACAACCTCAATTATTCTATACCCATCTATCTACAACGATAACCCATCAGCGTTCAATTGCTCCTTATGGAACTTCTCTTTCAAAAGTAATTGAACATCTTTTCACATCAGGCCTCTACTAAATGGATACTTAATTATTGAGAATACTTCCTAAAGTATGCAATTTGGTTAATTCTATGTGGACAATTTCTAAAACTGATTGCACTATGATTCTAGCAGGAGCTCGAAACTGTAGAAAATAATCAACAATAAAAATGGTAAAGAGTCTAATACAACAATGTGTTGCAACTTTACTTCCAAAAGAAACGACATAAAATCTGTCTGCATCTTAAGAGAAACTACCAGAATCTAACTTTATTGCAGTAAGAACTCAGATCCTACAAAAGGCTTCATTGTTTTCTTCTATATTTATCACTTGTTCCATTGCAAAGAGTCCTGGACACCAGAAGAGGAGTCTTGGCTATGTGTGTCACACACAGTAAGGCACATAGTAGGCTTAGAGTAGCCACAGACAGATATGACAAGTAACTCCATTTAGTGCTCCTTAGAGCTCCGTGTGACAGCTTCCTCAGTGAGTGTGTTTCTGTATTCATGCTGTTTAAGCTAAACCAATGGGTTTAATTTTTCCCATTCCCATAGGGTGAAATAGAGTACCTCCAGGAAAGTTGCCTTTAATAAGAGATTTTATGAAATATTGATTTGCCTGCCCTGGATGGTTATGCAAACACTAAAATAAATTGGCACAGGGAAGTTAAATACCATGTTTCTCTAAATTATGCTCACAGTGGTCATTAGAGGAGCAAAACATATTCTACTGATAAATTTTCATTGTTTTTTAATCTATTTTTAATTATTTTCTACCAGGAGACTGGAAATACAACTTTCTCTTTTCAGCTGGGTCAACCTAAATAGTAACATGTTTTTGTCTGTTGAACTGAACCAAAATATTTTCTTTCTGAAACTCTGGGGACCACAGAATGCTTCTGCATTGGGACTAAGCCACAGTTTGGGTACTTACGCTGGTCCTTGAGGTTCCTTTATCTAACTACGTCTCCTATTATGCAATATAGCCCTGACCGCTCTAAGTTACAAATCAAACAGAAATAATCTGCCCATAAATCTGGGGCAGATTCTAGAAATCTAGAGAGCAAAGAATAAAAATGTGAATCACCTAAATATCACCCTTAAATACATTGATCTTTCTTCGATTAAAAAAAAAAAAAAAAAGCCTCCAACAAAAGAACCCTCCTTTCTTTACCAATATTTTGACTTAGTAAAATTTAGGAAAATTAATGCTTTACCATATAGTATTAGAAGTTCTTCTGTCTGAACCAAACAGCTTTTCAGTGGCAAATATATTTCTAAATTATCCATTTCATTTTTGTTTAATTTACATGCCTGCTGAATTTCACTATGTCCTAATCTGCTGGGCTTGTGGTCTACACTTAGCTATTAACACCATTTAACAGTTGTTAAATAGTATAATCGCCTGTTGTTATCTTGATGTAGATTCAATTCCAGTGTTAATTGCTCTCAATGTGCTGCTCATAAACCCATCCCAAGCTATTTTCTGTATGCTCTGCTTGGAGGGAAAACTGAAGTGAAATGGACTGTATTGTACTTCACTAGAAAAATTCAATGTAATCAAAAAAGCACTATTCTAGGGAGAGTTATGAACTGAATAATGATGTGCTCCCATTTTGAAACATTAGAAGAATTACAAGGCAGATTTGGGGTGACTGTTGGGAGTAGGAGTTTGGTTTCGAGCCAACAATAAAATTACCCATCTGTTTTTCAGTGCTCATGCTAGGTAGGCAGGTGAGTACTCTCACGCCTAGAACATTTCAGCATGTGCTTGACAGAATTTAATGGTTCAAGCTGGAAATATGTATAATTTTGCATGATTTTTTTTTGAAAGTTTTGTGAACATCTGCAAATTGTTATTGTCATGCAGAACGATTGTAGTGTCTTTAGGTGTGCCAGTGCCCTCTACTGGAGTCTAGTGCTGATCCTGTGCCAGATCCGTAAGCACCTGCACCAGCTGCAGGGTCCTACCGAAGGGAAGAGCTGAACTACCAGGTGAACAGAAAACCCTTTTTTCCCATGGCTTTCTCATTCAGTATATGTGGATACTCCTATTCTCTGACTTTTGACTAATACATAGGAAATAAGGGTTAAGACTCTGTTTCTCTTTTGTTTGTGTGTGTGGTTTAGTGAGGGGACTCCTCATCCTCCATGGTCTTCAGGGGAAGCTGTCGCTGCTGCTGCATCTCACACTTCTGCCAGCATGGAGTTTTGATGCAGTAGCATAGAAAATATGCCATATACACCTGTAAGATTCAAAAAAGTTACCCAGGTCCCTGGCCCTCTTCCCGATCCTTTCCTCCATACAGTGTGTGAATCATTGCAGAAGTCCATAATGACTTCAAAAGTTACTCTGTTTCCATAGACTCTCACCCTTAAATGACTGGTCTGTGAGCAGGAATTTAAGCTAAATTGTCAAAACATCATGTTTTTGGACAAAAGCCTCCTCAAAACTTTTGAACTATTCTTTCTTTTAGTTATGTGTTTGTACCTATGGCTATAATAATAACAATACGTTATTTGAAGGATTAAGCATATGGTGCTCAAACTTCTGCAATTCTGTTCTATTTTCTGATCTTAATATAGAAATAATGCAGAATAAATGCACATATATAAAAATATATACCTTAAATAAATATGTATTTTGGGAAATCTTTTTTTCTAAGTTAAAAAAAATGTTAATTATACCACCAAAAATGCCCATACTCACAAATATACCAATGACTGACCAAAACTAGTTTCATTTAAATAAAAGAAACACTTTTTCATCTTAAGGACGTATGCACAATCAAGAATGAAAACAGAAACATGCTTCCATATACACATTATTCAAATCATACTATAAAAAAAAATATTCCCACTTTTTGTCCATGCTTTTATTTTCTATGATAAACTGAGCATTCAAGCTCTAAGGGTGAGGTCCTGAGCTTACTCAAAAATAAAATAGTGAAGGACTTTTTAGCTTAAGCATAGATTCTTTAAAAAAAAAAAAAAATCTACTGTATTAAAGTACTTCTACCATTTTCTTATGACTCCTGTTGCATATTCCCATATTCCTCCCTGGCTTTAAATAAGCAAATAAATAGAAGTTACAACACTGGGGAAAGAAAGAGGTCAAGATTACATAAAGGAAGCCAATATGATCAAAGGTTTCATTGATTATGATTTCTCTTCTACTCACAGAAAAATAAAAATAGATTATGTTACTAACTTTCAAAACAGAAGCCCAGCCTTTATGACTATCAACTCCAATGGACTTTATAGTATTCTAATTACAGTAACACGCTATAAGAAGATGCAGGTGGAAAGAATATGAATCAGATTTGCTTGGAATTGTCGTTGGTCCTATGTTCAGTGGAAAAATGAGTTTTTTTAAAAAAGTGTTTGAATTATCTCTACATCTATATTTCATTTGATACACAAAATTGCCCCAGATGCAATCCTTTTAAGAAAAAAAGAGGAAAAAATAGTTTGGTTAGAAAACGTGGGTTTCAAAATTTTAGGGGACAATAATCCAGCATCTAGAAGGCTGCAAATATTTAAAGTAGTATATAAATGTAATGATAAATAAATACATCTATCTATGCACTACTTATTTTAGATTTATAAAAAAAATGAAGCATTTTTCCATATCAAGTGAGCTTACAAATTATTCTATACTGAAATATGGTTAATTCTTTTGTAGTATATACTTGTACAGAATATCTGAGAAATACATCTAATACTGGGCCGCTGCCATCACAATTTTCAGTGATACATGTTAGTAAAATCATGTTCATATGTTATAAAAATTAATCTGCAAATATTTTCTAAATAGCTGCATTTACCAGACAAATTAAAATGAAGTATTGTCATAAATCATGTAGGCTTCTATTTAGCACATATCATTCAAAATATTGATTTCAGATAATTTACAGTTCTAGATGACTGCAGAACTGGATTTCAAGTTACCAACAACTGCTGAAGAATGCATTTTAAAATTCTTGTATAATTGGACTACATATTGTTTTAGCTTCAATTTAAGCCATTGAAGAAAAAATACATATTTTTTGCTTCTCTAAATTGCAGAAAGAACTGAGACTTTGTTACTTTTCAAACCGGCATGTTAATATTAGTTTAAAGGAAGTTTACAGTTGTCAAGAGAGTCTTTAAAGAGGTGTCCAGAACTCAGAAATTGGAGACTTAATTGCTCAGTGAACATCTTGTTAGTCATTTCCTGAATTTTTGCAGGAATTCCTGTTTCATTAGGAGAACCTGGCGATGAGAAGGGATGCTGTGGTGAGGTAATGATCTCTTGCTCACAGAGATGCTTAAGCATCATTTGAAAAAGAAAACAACTTCTAATTATCCTGCAGCAATCTTTTTCACTAATGGACACTAATTTCCTGCCCACAAATCAAAAGAAAACACAAAGAAGAAGATACATAAGAATTTCACAAAAATATCTTTGACATGGATTTTCTCTTAATGTGGTAGTATATTTGGCGAAGAAGAAGTTATGCTGTTCATACATGCAAACTTTTAAGAATTTACTTTTAAATGACAAGTTAAAATTCCTCTCCCAAATAACAGTAAGTATTACTTGATAAGATCTTCTTTGTGTGAACAAAATCTTCCGTGAAACCATGTTTACAGATCTGTCCATTCAACCCAGCAAGAGAATATCACCATGGGCTGTAAATTATCAGCTTCTGGCGTTAAATGATGTTTTACAAAGTTTCTGTAGAAACCATGCTGCTAAACATCTACAAATCAAGGATGAGTGGTTGTTGTAAACTTATGAACCCAGTGTGTGTGCCCACAGACTGAGTGTCCCAAGTGTGTTTGAGCCACAATATGTGCCCTGAAGCCCACCTGAGCACATGCAGTGGGTCCTGCATCTTTTCTCAGTGGTGCCCAGGAACAGGACATGTCTGTCTCCGTCTTCTTACCCACCTCCCATTTCCCCATCATATATTAATGCACAATGAAGAGCTCTCCCTAAGCCTTCTCTTCTCCAGACTGAGCAGTTCCAGCTCTCACAGCCTCCCATCATATGGGAGATGCTCCAGGCCCTTTATCATCCCCACACCCCTTTGCTAGGCTTGCTCCAGTAGGTCCCCGTTCCTAACTCTCTCACATTAGGGAGTCCACACCTGGACCAAGTAGTCCAGTTGTGGCCCCAGAAAAGATCCAGTCAGCCTCCCCCTCATCGCCCCTGTTGTTGTGCAGTCATCCTTCACTTGGCAACCCAGGAGCAAAGCTCACTACACCCTTGGGCCAGGAAGAGCCCATAGTACTCGTTGGAAGCTGCTTGTCCAGTAAGTCTTGTGCTCTTCCCCGCTCAGTACAGGCAATAGAGACAGAGATAAAGAGAAATAAGTAAGTGCTACATTTTGCATTTTATATATGGCCACACTGGAATAAAAATGAGAGAGGCACCAAAAAAAAAAAAAAAAAGGATATGACAAAAAGGAATATCAAAACAGCTCAAGGTACAGCTAGGAAGAAATACTCAAGTTAGCTCTTAGCTGGAACAGTAGCATTGCATCAGTTCAGTGCTCTGCCCAGGGTAATATACCCTTTTTTCCAGCAAGTGTACATCTTCTGACAGCTCATACACACATGGTAAGCATATATGTGTATGATTATTTCAAAATATTACCTCCGGAGTCTACAGCATTGCTCTCAAGAGAAGATAAATCAAAAGGGAAAATTCCTATTTATGGATTAATAGCTTACAACCCCAAAATAGATTTCAAGGCCCAAATCATCCTTTCTAAATGGATCAACCAAATAAACCTGGAAAAGAAATATTTGCCTCATCCTCAAATGCTTATTTTAAAAATAGTCATGATATCACTAGGTAAAATCAACTGCTTTAAAATGCAACAAAAAGAGAATAGATTTCTGGAAGTAATACTCAGATTCTTTTCTTGATTTCTTTCCCCTTTACTGCAGCTACCCATTTTAAAACACGCTACTTTCTTTCTCCAGTACATATGATTTTATCATGGTCTAAAGTAGCTTTCTTATAACAAACAGTTCTTGAGTTTACATCCAGCAAGTTATTTTCCCAGTATAAGGTCAGGCTTTTGTGTCTGACACCCTTTTCACACACTTCATTCGTATTCAGTATCCAGATTTACTTGAATAAAGTGATATCTTAACTTTTTTTTTTTTCAAAGGAAAACAGATGTCCTTTACTTTGGGGTGCTTGAGGTTTTTTGTTTGTTTTGTTTTCTAGATTTGTTGTGGCTGAGGACTCCTAGCATTTTGGCTGCTCACTTAGTATTAAATGGTAAAACTGTTATCCCCAACCGGTGTCAGACAGCTAAAATAGCATTGTTTATATCAGAAATCAGCATTATTTACAATGGAGGAAAATACAGAATCATAAATGCTAGATGGATTAGGAAAAATAATAAAATAACATCTTTCATTCACAATCTATCAACAATTCAGCAAAGAAATAAGTTCAACAATCTCAATGCATTCTGAAACATGGAGTCATGGTAACTTAACTTACTTTATATGAGTAAGCAACAAAATAGCTATTAATTAAAAAATGATTTGCAATGCATTCATATCAAAGTATTCCTCAATTATACAATATTTTTTCTAAAATATTGCAAAAAACAATTACAAAAAGCAGTCTGCATATTGCAGACAACAAGTACTAAATACCTATTAGGTAATAAATTCTGAGATAACAATGTTAAAAATGTGGTCCAAACACGTGTTTAAAAACCATACATTCAATTACTGCAAGAACAGATTTTCTAAACTGTCCACTGAACAATAGAGGATCCAACTGGCCATAATAATTAATCTGTTCACTAGAAATAACATTCTCTTTTGAAAACATATGTAAGAAACAATATCAGTGTTGTTTGTTAGAAGGGGTTCATATTACTAATTTCTATTCTGCTTTCCCCCAACTACACACACACTACACACACACAAAAAAAATGTCTATATCTCTTTTTTCTTTAAATGGGGTTGCAGTTCTGGTTTTAGGGGAATGATGGACCAGCACCTTAAAGCAGTCTTTGGATTGCACATACTTGGACAACATAATGCCCTTTTTATATTACTCTTGACTGAGCACTCTCCCTCCTGCACTGTAAGAGTTTATTGATGATTTATTTTCCTGTAGTGCTGCTGAACAATATTTTGGGTATATTAGATTCATTTTTGCTATTCCTTACCAATTACACTTTTCTGATTAGATTACAAAGATGCATTACTTTGTATAAACTGTTGAATCCCAGTCCCTGAAACACCACACATCTTTTCCAAAGGTTTTTCCATCACACTGAGTGAGAAAGACAGACACAGGCAAGGCAAAGCAGAACAAACTACTGTCAGACACTGACAACGCAGGGAAATACAGACAGATAGATAACAGATAGCAGGGTACTAAGTACCCTACAATTTATTGAAGCAAATAGAGGAGAGTTGAGTGGCAAATTACCTACACCGCTCACAAACCAGCAGGCTGCCCTGTTTGCTAGCCATCCAAATTGTTTCTGGGTAATTTGGCACATTTCTACTTTGTTGCACTGTTTCTTATGGAATGACTTTGAGTTTTGATCATTCCCTGTAGTGCAAGACCTTTCCACACTAGCAAAATTTCTGAGACTGATTGCAGGAACAACTGAATATATGGAAGCCATTATCTCATTCAGCAATAACTTCAGGTAATATGAACTCAGACAGACATGCAAATCTCTTAAATGGAATCAATAATATATTAAATATGAAAAGAAAATATACATATTAAAACATCAGTATGTATAATTTTTGGATGAACTGACAAATTGAAGTGACTTATCATCATTATTTACCTAATTTATTAAAGAACTCAAGGATAAATTAGGTGATCCGTTCTATTTATAACCTCTTGTTTAAATTGTCTTGATATACAAGAATTGGAAGGTGGCAAATACTTAGAATTTTTTAACGGTTTCAAGGAGGAATTAGGAAGGAATCTCATGTCTGCACTATGAAAGCTAATAAAACTATATGATAATTAAGATAGAGCTTAAGTATATTAGGTAAACAGAAGTCATGCTTTTCAAATCTGTTAGAGTTCTTTGAAGGAGTCAGTGAGAATACAGACATAGGAAACTAAATTATATATTTTATTTTGATTTTTCAAAAGATATGAGGCCGAGGCTCACCAAGAAACTAAGTAGTTATGCACTCATAAAATAAGCCATATCTATTCAGGCTAAAGGTCCATCTGACCTACCTACAATGAATCTCTCAAGAGCAAATTTTGTGTTACAGGGCTGATATTCTTTCATCTTTACTTCTAACTCTTCTTCTGACTACAGTGACTTTCCATAATTTTCTATTCTGTTTAAATTCTTTATATGTTACACTATGCGTATTTTTACATATTTAATATATATTACATTATATTTATTTTTAAATCAAATTTATGTCCTTTCTTTAACATGTCTCCAGCTTGACGGGCAAAACCCAGTTTTGCCCCAGCATGTCAGAACTCAAACTCATGCTTTAACTTACAGACAAAAATACAGCTTCTGTCCTGAAATGAAATCCTTTCTTGTTGGAGACACTACAATCCTCTTCAAGCAAAGTCTTAACTGTTCTTGTGGTAAGAAACCATTTCCTGATGTTTAATATGAATATTCCTGGCATCAGCTTAAACCTACTACTTCTCCTCTTATGATCAAGACAGGAAAATGTCTGTTGCCTTTCACTCTTGTAACGGTATTTGGAGGAAAGTGTTTCAAGTGTTATTAATTTTTCCACTTCAACTCTCTTCCTTCAGATTAAATAATCCTAATCCCTAAAATTTGTTATTGCATTCCCTAAACTTACCCTCCTTAAGTGAATCTTACTTTTTCAGACTTTTATCATTTTTATCAAAATTATTCTACCTCCCATGTTTGCCATTTATAGTGCATGCAGCCATTCATCACCTTGATTTTCTTTGTTCTATTAGTAAGTTTACTACTACTATCCAAGCTGTTAACAATCTATTGAATAATATCTGATTCAGGAAACAACCGAGATGAATCCCACACATAATTCCTTCAATTTAAAGTTAAAGCAATGATAACTATTCTCTGGAAACAGTTTTAATAGTAACCCATCTGGGTTGGGGAATGGACTTTGTGAGACAGTGCCAGGTAAGAACACTCTAACATTGCAAATATTTAAGGAAGTGTCAAACACACAAAGAAACTGATGACAAGATAGATGGTTACTATTTTATGTTCTCATTCAGCCCAGAATTCCCAATGAGAGATTAAGAGCACGCTATATTAGGTGTTATACAGGTACAGAACAGAGTACCAAAATAAACATTGAGAAAACACATAGATAGAGAAAAATGTGTTGGTAGAAAAGAAAAAGTAATCATCCTTGTAACTGGAAGCTGTCCCACTGTATGAATAATCATGATGCCTGTTAAAATACAAAATGTTGGAATACTAGTCACAATATCTGGCTACTGATATTTTCACATTTCACAAGAAGGATTATATATTTTTATCTGGAAGAGATTAATTTAAATATGCTTGTCATAGATGACTTTCTTAAAATGTTTTTCTGGTACTTGCATTTCAGACTATTTCCATCTTCAGGTAACAAAGATTTCAATAAAAACTTACAGAAAAGTACTTTAAAGCATGCAGCTGTATTCAGAAAAGGTTAAAGAAAGATATTTTCATCTTTTATTAGGGTTCCTTCTCATTCTGGCTAGCTTTGAACTTCTGTGACATTCTGGATTTAGGAAATAAAATAAAAAACAAAATACCTTGCCCTCAGCATAAGAGCTCTGACCCTTGTTTCTCTTAAAAATTAGATTATAAAAGCAGATGCTATCAACTGCACCACAGAATCTGGCAGCCTATAAAGCTCAATATTTAGACATTTAGCAACAGAAAACACAAAAACACATACTAAAATAGACTATTTGCCTGTTTCTGCACGAAATGAATGGCTCAGTGTATCATAGTGCTTTACATCTTTCAGAAAGGGGGAATCTGAAGCTTTTTGCAGACTTCGTGTCCCAAACCCACCAAGATCCGGGAGAGGGAAAATGTTACCTCACTAAGCCACTACCTTTCCTAACTTCACTCTGTGGCTAGTGGTCAATTCTTCCTTCTCAGTGTTTGCAGGATGAATTGTTCTGGAGTTAGGTCACAGAAATTTCATGTATTCTGTAACATTAGAGATGATACAATCCTCTATTCTCTACTCATCTACATTGCATGAGTGGGTTTGCTTACAGTCAGCAAAACAGTGAACTTCTCACCTGGGGCAAAGTGGCTTTCCAAGGACATCCTAACATAGCACGGACCAAACCGTCTCAGATAGATAGGGCTCTATTAACCAGGCAGAAATAAGGTAATATTTCTATGACAACTGAGCTGGAAGCTTACAAGAAGACTTTGAAGAACACATTTACAGCTGACAGAAACCTCAGCAAGAAATCTTTGCCCTACATCAGCACTTTTCCCTTTAAATCCTAAAGGACAGAAGCTGTCTAAAGGACAAACTCTCAGAAGCGCCCGAATCATTCATGGCGTGAGCTCAATGGCTCACAGCAACTGTGCTGAAGCCAGAGGAGAGCACAAGCCTATTTACATGACAGACTGCAGCTCCCAGTCCCCTGCCCTGCCCTGAGCTACTCCTCCTCATGCGACGGTTCGTTGCTTCATCGACTGTGTCACTTTGATCGTCCACAGAGTTGCTCTGTTCCCCAAATCACTGAGCAGTGTTGCTTTCCTTCCCCACACCATCTCCATCAAAAAGAGTTTATTTTTTCATGCAGATAATTTTAGTGATCCACTTAATATGTTTGGCACTAGGGAATGTTTGCAGAAAACTGCAGTGAAAGCACAAGAGTCAGTGGTGACAAGTTGGCAACATCTTCTCAAGTAGCACCACTACAGAGGCTTTATGTACCTGCATGATGAAGAGCATTTGTAACATATTACACTTGTGTAAACTGGGCTTGTTAAAACTTTATTGCTTTAAGGTGGGGTTAAGAATGATTTCAGGATGGTGAGAAACCTGCAGACATTGCCTTCCTAATGGCCAGGCACATTCATCATGATTTCTTCTCCTGACAAAGAAATACCCCTGTGATTTTCATCTTTGAATGGCTGCAGCCAGTTTGGAAGACCAATAGTTCAAGCTCCCTGTTGGTGACAAAAGTACTTCTTGCTGGGTGACAGATAGAACAGATTACTCATCAAGAGTCTTTTTCTTTTTTTGAGAGAGAGAGGTAGGGGGAAGAGCAGAGCAGCATGGAGAGGGACAAAACTCAGAAGGACAGTTAAAGTAGAACTAAAATGTGGGTTTGGATAGGTCTGTAACTCACTCGAAGTACATAGGAATGGGAGTTTATTTGGACAAATAATCAAAGATAAATTTTTGCTTTCAGAAAAGACACTTTTGGATCTTTAATGTCTTGTGCAAGAGGCACATTTTTTTTTAAACGATATCATATAAAAGCATTATGAATACCATAAAAACTTACCTCTCTATTCCCCCATAAAAGTGACATGAGGTACATCATGATTCAAATTTGTAATTTCATCTCAAGATTGCCACTTCATGTGTATGATCTGCTTGGAAGCCATGAGTAGCAACCCAAGTTATAGAGTTGTGCAAACTTTCATTATGGCATCTAGTCTACATTAGTACAAAATTAAGCATGAGGATGAGGGATAGATGAGAGGATCAAAGAAAGAAACAGTTACAACTAGTCTAGCAATCTGCAAATATCTAGCAATCTGAGAGCACTACTACACATTAGGCGGAACTTCCATCATTTCAGATCCTCATATTTAGATTTAGTGAAACTAGATTTCATGAATGAGCAGATCAAATTTAGTCTCTAGTAAGAATGCATCCAACAAAACTTTCAACAGTCCGTATTCTGAAACTAATATTTGCTTCCTTCATCGTATATTTGAGCATTTCTATGTACAGCTATGCACATTTTTCAGTGAAAATTCTTGGGGAAAGGTTCACATACATAACCTGCACCTAAATGAAACCTGCATGTTAGCTGAACATGCTGACAGAAAAGAGATTTCCAATTGGGCAGTATACAGTTGATCTCTCCGCCTGCTTCTTCTACCCCTAAGTGCTAATTTGCCGCTGGATTATATAGATGTGCTTTTGATGCCCCCCTTTTCCTGCTTGGCACTGAAGTTGCCTTTAAATTAAGAACAAATGAATTGTTCTTAAGTCTAAAATCAATGCAATTTAAAACAGATACAATATTGCAGAATTTTCTAGTTGTTCCTCATCAGTAGAAACTTCAAAAGATGGTTTCAGGTCATTAGGGGCACCCAAGGCTGTAGTAGCTTCTCAAAATAATCAAGCATCACGCTCTTACACAAGGAGTTAGCCACAGGCTTCCTGTCTACAAAATGCCATTAGCTCTTGCAAGAAGTTTCATCCACCTCCTCATGCTGTGGCAGTTCCTGCTTAGGTTTAACTAAACAGCTAAACCAATTAGTCCCAAATGAAAACACAGGAAAACATCCACAACTGAAAGGAAGAGAGTACTTATAGATAACCAGTTGAGAGCAGCTAAATTAAGAGCAAGAGTACATTGCTATATTTACTATGTATATGAAATAAAATGGTGATCTGTGAAGATATAACAGTCAATTGCCCCCCACCAAGAAAACATTCCAACTATATGAAACACTCATATGCCAGGGAACACTTGCTTTCAATTTTGGTCCCTCGGATTGCTTCAAAAAGACAAGTGCACCTTCAGAGATTTTCTAGCTTTGTGATGAGCTCAGGAATGAGGATCAAGAATTTGGAATCAAGCCACTTATTATGCCAAATCCATAGTAAATGTTTAGTTTACTGGAGGTAGTATTTTTAAAATATATGTGCTAAGTTTAAAAAATCAGTGGCATTCATAAGGATTACTGCCAATCTTGTGGACACTTCTATGACTTTTTTTTTCTCATTCTGGTGCTTACCTGGAACACTAGTTTAACTAAAAGCCAAGACAAAACCATTCCAAGTATTTTTATTAGGGATTACTTTTACCAAAGATTAATATAAAATGGTCTCTGTTGCTGCTAAGGTAGAGCTCTCTTAAGATAAATGACATTATAAACTCTGCTTCATATCATTTTAAACTCTACAAAAGCCTTGACTGACTTCCACGTTTCATAGTCCTGTTAGTGTCTTAGGATTTTTACTTTATGCTACTTCCAAATGCTATTACTTGGTTTTATATGTTTCTATTGCATGGACTTGGCTACCCTTTGCTATAAACTAGTAGGTCTTAACTTACTGGAATATTTAATATGATACTATTATGCTAACATTTTGAAAAAAAAGCAACCCTAAAGGACTCCTTTGTCTAGAAAAATTGCAAAATACTTTCAAAAAAAAAAGATCATTAGGTATGTAATTTAGAGTCTAAAAAGTACTAATAAGCTAGTGGAGGTAAAATAGCCTAGTTCAGCTTTACTAGCAAAATTGACATGCCCTTTATTTGTTGCTTAACTAGAGTACTATATCACATCATATTAAAATACCTCTTTAAGAAGTCACATTTTCCAAATGGATCTTTAGATAGTAAAAACAGATAGCAGCAATGTCTTCCAAGGGAAAATAAAAAAGCTCTATTTTTATGCAGATTTGTATTTTTGTGATCTGTTGTAATATACAGAAGAAGTTGATATTGATTACTTTTTTACACACACACACTCATACGCATGCAGATTTTTATTATTTTGATTAGTTCAGCTTATTATTAATGGAAAAATTTCAAGCAGGGACAGGGCGGGGCATGGAATCCATGTCATTCAACCATTCTCTTTCAGGTTTAATAGCTATTTTAACACTTTACCTGATCTTCTCTTTGAATTATGAATCTTCAGAACCTCAGCTTCTCAAAAAAAATACACCAGCTCATAAAAGTTGAAAGAAAAAAACTGTCATTGCTGAACAAATATTTCAACCATTCACATATGTTACCTTCATTTAGTTTTTATGGTAAAAGTCATAGGTACTTTTTTATGGTAAAAGTCATCCAGTGCAAATTAGCCTACAGAATTAGGGCTGCAAAGACATATATTTGCAAGATATTTAACTTAAAAAGTCATCCAAAAATCTATTAGAAGAGAAATAATATATACTGCAAAAAAAATGAAAAGGGTCTTGCAGAGCTCATTAACTTTGGTTGAGCTATTACTACATCTAGACTAAAGGCCTAAATGATCAAATCAAATACTTGATGCACCTTTACCTAGCAACATGTGCACTCCAAAATGAATACACCTTATAAAGTTAAGATTTTGTCTCAAGACCCTGCCATCTTCTTCCTCTGCCTTTATGCATGCACACCATGCACATATGCACATATATCCTCATGTTGACAGCTTTATATGCTTAGCATTCTTCTAAATAACCATGGTTATGCAAACTTAAACTCTCTAAAGGGGAAAGAGAATCAAAATGGAGATGATGTGGGCATACAAATGAACATGTCATTGCTATTATAAGAGCAAGGGGAAAAACAGCTAATGTAAAAAGCGGGGTGGGAGGGAGAGAGGGTAGAGGGAGAGGGTGCTGGGAGCAGAGATCAGATTGATTTCACTATATTCACCACATCCCACCGTAAGAAAATCTAATATATAAATTGGAGAGTATGCACATATCACTGTAACTAGACATAAAGTTTGTCACTAAACACAAAGAAAAAAATAAAATGCAATTTCAGAAATCCAAATAAAGGAAAAACAATCTAGGTCCTCACAAGGATGGGTTATTACCTAGAGAAGATGGGTGAAATAGATGCACTATCGCAACTATAAACTAGAAGTTTTTTCATTATTGCACAAAATAGATCAACAAAAAAAAGTCACAGAAACCAGAGTAAACATGTTTCAATCAGTTGCCATCTTTTATGATTTTCAATAAACCCTGCTCGAGCGCCTGTGGTCCCTACAAAGGTTTGCATCTCCTCTGTAGTCCAAGGGTTTGCTCCTTGCTCTCCTCAAGTTTCTCTCCCTCTTTACACCAGGCTCCCACTGTTTTGGCCTGTTATATGTAATAACAGGCCAAAACAAATCCTCTCTCCCTGTATCTTGGAGGCTTTCTTTGCTTTCCAGGGAAAGCAGCAAAGTGCTCCATCCAGCAGAATCACTCCCCTCCAATAGTTCAGTCAAAAGTGTTTCTTCAACTAGTAATATAAACTTAAAATACACAGATAAAACAGATGCTGTCTGTGTACAGGGTTGAAACTTTTCAGATCACAAATCTGAGTTCTGTCAAGACAGCCTTGCTGTCAAAACTAGGCACGTCCTTCTGCCAAGAGGGGATTCACTCACTACCTGAGGTTTGCTAGGGCTGCTCATCTAGATTACAGTCTGTTCCAGACAGGCCTCTTCTCTAAAGCATATGAGAATAGACTGAAGACTGCAAATAGGCCCTGCACAATGAAGCCAGTCCCCCTGCTGTTAAATAAAGCCATGCGATGGGACAGGACTGCTCTCTTCAGCTGTCTGATGCTGATGTATGGAGTAAAGTGCAATAACCCACCCAGCTGCTGCAGAGCACACAGAATTTTCTTCCTTTTCCCTGCAGCTCTCTCCCTGGCCCTTCACCTCAGCAGATTTCCTACAGAGTCCAGTCCGTCCCTCAAATCTTCTCATATATCATTTTATTAAGCCTCCAAAGGCATCATCATGAGCCTAACAGGAGAATTATCATTTCGTCCTCTTGCCCGTTTTCCTTTCTGCTTTACCTCAGAGGTACAGGCGTTCACCTTTTGAAAATGCTGTTTATTGCTAGCACCATGAGAGGTCTTCTTTTATTATTATTCGCTAAAAACTGCCTGACTGTAGGTTGCCTGAGGGCTAGACTCTC
>NW_010585687.1:30174-40610 GCF_000705375.1 Tinamus guttatus
AAGCAAGTGCTAAATAGTTTGAATTGGCAGAATTAAAACTGGGCACACTGGACTATAACAAAACATTTTGCCTTGGGGGTGTATGGAAGTACCAATATTGTTGTTAAAGATCCTTTACTCTTCAAAAAGCAGCCAGCTCTTTATCAGGAATTGCAAACAGAAGCAAATTCTCACAGGCACTCTCCTGTTCTAGTTGTTATTTCAGCAAACATCCATGGAGTGGATGCTCCCAGGGCTCCCAACACTGCTGATGACCAGTATACATAGCAAGATGACACCATTTGATGAAACCACTCCCAGCAAGTTAGGGAACTACATGGTCAGCCCATGGTCAGCATGGTCATAAGCACACATGGATTTGGATGCACACACATAGCACTATAGAGCTAGGTCAATATTAATGTCTGTCTCCTGCTAGGAAAGGCTTTAGGAGTCAGTCATCCATTAGGAACCCCCATCCACCAAGTGGTTCATTATTCATTTTGTATCCAGTTTCAATCAATAGCCATAAGTGACCTATATGCATTAATCCCTTTCAGATGTTAGTCTCAATGTGCTTGTCAATATGTAGGTTGATGCATAAAGTTCAATGGATGGAGACGTTTCACCTCAAACAGTACATACCAACTCCATGAAAGTGGGAGGAGATGGAAAAGAATGGGAATTTTATCTCTTGGCAAGCTAGTCTCTTTGTATTTTACCTGTAAATTGACAAAACTATTTACATTTTATATACTAAAACATATATCTGAAATTAATGGACATTCCATTGTACCATTTGGATTATTTTCATAGTTACTGCTAGTGAGAAACTGATTGTGGGTTGTCTGTCTTCCAAAATCTATATTTGGGATATCACAGCTGTTATGCATGTGAAAAAACCAAGTTTTTTTTTCTGCAGCTTCATGCCTTGTTCATTTGATGCTAGTCTTTAATTAGAGAGTCTCTCTTTTTTTTTTTGATTTTTTTTTTGAATAAATGAGAGCTGTGTAGCAATAAGACCATAAATCGTCAACTTCCTTTTCTGAGGAATGTGGTGATTACAAGAGATGAGAAATTACTTAATGGAGGAGAGGAGGAAAATGGCAAGTTATGGGGAGAATCGGTGAAGGAGGCTTCTATTATGTAGAGTTAGGGAAGTCACTAAAGTAAAGTGAAAAATTCATTTACTCTGCTGTTCGAAGAGGAAACTTGATGCCCAGCTGCTGTGCATTCCTGACAGAAAGTTGTGTTAATGCAAGCTGATTTTTGATTGACACATAGGTGTTTTGCAATGCAAAGCATATTGAGAAAAAACACATTTTAGGTTATTCAAAATGGTACCTGAATAATTAGAAACATCTGTTCTCACTGTTATTGACTCACATAGCTGACAGAAAAACATAAGTAATTATACTATTTTGACTTAAAAGGTTTCTGTACAAATAAGTGAATATTTTTGAAGTGGTCAGATGCTAGACACCAGGCAATTAAAGAAATTGAGTTCTACACTCCAGATTTGAAGAGTAGACTGCAAATAAAAATAAATACACTGAAATATAAAAGAAAACCAAAAATACTGAATAGCTGCTTCTTGACACAATCTTGTACCTTACAGTCAAGAGAACAAATATGCATTCAAATTTGTAACATAATGCAAACACATACAAAAGCCTTAAGCACTCAAATTTGCATCCTGATTAGGATATTAATATTGTTTTCCTTGACTTTGTAATTTAATAAAATCCCATAGGAAAAGCATGGAACTTGATTACACATATTTGTCTCACTCTGGGTACTTATTACCTGTCACCACTTTACATGGACAATAGGAAAAAAACATTTTGTTTTGCCATGTATTCAGTGAAACGTATACTTGCCTGTATTGTGGGTATGGGCACAAGGCTATCTTATTCATTTACGTCACTAGTCTTGTTTGCACGCCTTGCTCACTGCTGTTTTAGTTCACTGATGGGACGTGGCAGTTGAGCTGCCCTTGAAATAGGAGGATGTTCCTTGTAAATTTATCCAAGAGTCAAACTTTTAATAGATTAATTAAACTTGTCAAACTCTTTAAAAGCATTTTTTTCCCAAAGTAATTTATCACCTATGAAGTAATGAACTAAAGTGCAATAGCTAATTACCTGCAGAGCAGGAAAAGTACAGAGCATTCCACTGTCGGGTTACTGTGTTGCATTAGCCTATGAATCTGAAAAATAACCCATCATAATGTGAGAGATGCATTATTAAGACATACTCTTCTGAAAGTAATCACACAACAAGTTTTAGTAGAAATCAAATTAATTTTTAATAGTTTAACCATTCTCAATTCAATTTTAGTTAGATTTTATTGTTCATCAGAAGGACACTGTTAATAGCTTGGCAACTTATTTGCAGTTTACAGACCCATATTTGTTGTACCTTGCTCTACCTTAAAGTGGTTCTGAGGAACCATGAGCCATTTTGTCTCCAAATAAATTTATCTTTTCTTTCCTATTCAGCCCTTTGCTGGAAAGAAATGTTGACCACAGGAAATCAAAACACAGCCAGACTACATGTGCTGTGTGTATTTGATCTAGGTATATTTGATCTAGGTGTATTTGATCTATGAAACTTTGTCCCACAGAAAACAACAGAACACTTAAACAAATTTAAAGATCACCTTCAGGAAACCGAAACAGTACCCTCCTACCCATCCTACTGCCCATTGACTAGTCCCATTCAGACCAGACCTCTCAGAGTGAGTAGTGGAGTCCACACCACTAAGATGGTGAGCAAAGGGGAAAAGCTAAGCTTTCCTCTCACTCAGACATTCTGAACATGTATCTGCTTTAAGGCATCAAAAGGCTGAAGCATAAAAAGTAAAGTACAGCTCATTAAATCTTTGGATAGAGAGTAAAATCATAGGTCCTGTATGTACCTCCTTTATTTCTCTCACTAAACGTAGTGTTAAACGATGCATGTCATATAGGATTGGCACAAAAAGCATCTGCCACTTCTTATATTTTTGCTTAGAAGTAGTCACAGAAAAATCACTGTGACACAGTAACTATTCTGTGACATAGCGATTATAGTGACATATAGTGACATAGAAGTAGTCACTAGAAGAACTAGTAATTAAATAAAAATATATATATATATTAGACACATTGTTTTTATCTTGTAAGCTGTAATCTCATGTACTGCTAGTGACAGTAAATATACCATGAGTCTTACTCATGTCAGATCAGACATAGCTAGCAATATTTGTAACTTCTAACACACAGCAGATTAACATGGTTACCAAAGTAGGTGGGAAATTCTCAGAACTAGTCCTCTACTAAACAAGACTCTTTCAAAGCTTTCTTAGTAGTCCAGTAACTCATACAGTTTCATATGGGTCAAGTTACTCTGTAACCTACTTGCACATAAATTAACAAAGTCAGTGAGCTACTGTGAATACACTGTGCTTGAATTACAGACCTCTCCACATCAGCCATTAGCAGCCCAACTCTCTCCGGAATGAGAGAGATTTTTCCCCTGAAAAAGTTAGAAAAGGTCTCAGTCTTACAGGAAGGTGTTATGGAACGGGAATCAGAATCTTTGTGCTAAACAGAGCCATGTTCTGAGCACATTTCAGCCTGGCCTCTTAACAGGAACACATACAAGCTGCTGATCCAGAAATGAGTCCCTGTGTTCTTCCAGATAGCCTGCTACTACCTGTGACCTATTTTGCATGTACACTGTGTGACAAAAAGCAGGAAAAAAAAAAAAGAATTTTAAAAAAGCTGCCAGTTAGCCCTTAGGGGCTTTGAGAACCACAAAAAGTTTCAGATACAGTAAGATAGCCTATTCTCATCCTTCTTCAAAAGGAAAGATCCATGCATGTGGGTTTAGAAAAGATTTAGCTGACAAGCAGGGTATTTTTATGCTTACAATAAACCGGAATTACAAGTGCCAAGGATAGACAGGGAGGATAGAAGAAGAAGAGGAGGGAAAGGAGAGCAAACCTTCTATTAGTCAGCTTGCTAGACACTTGCCTTATAATTGAGATCAGGCAGTAAACCCTAGAAAAAAACCTGAAACAAACATCGTCGGAAATGTTACAGCACGCCAGTAATGTTTGTCCACAAAGTAGGAGAGATGAGCCCAGTGCTCAGCAATTGTAGAGAGGATCTGTTTACACTGCAAGATCCTACAGCAATTTAGTTTTATACAGCTTATGGTTCTTGCCGCCATATCAGAAATGTTACTGTAAATAAGAAAAGCAGGAAAAGCCTCTTCATATGCCAGAAAATTCATCATAAACTGCTCCTACAGCCAAAACTTAATTAATAGAGTGTAATTTAAATACAGAGGTAACATCAGAGAGTTTACGGCTTCTTTTGGCATTCCTTGAAAGGGGAAGAGGTTTTTACAGAAAACAGAAAAGCCTTATTTCGTACTTTGAGGATTTTGTTTTTTCCCTTTTGTTTGTTAGATAGAATAGGATCTTGGTACTTTGTTTATCTGAGAGCAAAAAAATAAATAAAGAATATACATTTACTTGCATTTTATTTTCTTTCATTCATTCTCTTGTTTTTACTTTATTAATCTCTTTTCAGAAACAATGTACAAATGTAAATTAACTTTTTTTCGGTTCTACCTGGAAAGTACTTTGTCATTTTTTGCATTTATAAATTGCAGTCTGAAATCTGTCCTGTTTTTACAAGACTTGAGCCTAAAGGGAGAGAGAAAGAGGTCATGAAATAGCAGTGTTTTTCCACGCAAGCCTACAGAGACTTAATCTTTCCTCAGCATTCAGATCTGCAAGTGCACAGAGATTTACCCTTATCAGCATTTCTTGCAGACTATCTAATTCAAATCACCTTTTGTAATTACATTATTAAACACCACAATCTATTTTCTCTCTTTCTTTCTTTGCCTCCTCCCTCCTCTCACCTTCCGCCCTACAACTGTAATGCCAATGCATGTGCTTCCTCAACAGGAATTCTTCCTTATTCACAGGTATCAAACTCTTAACATTAGCTATTCTTACGGCCATCAGGCATTTCAAATAGTTCCATCTAGAATTGCATTAGGATGAAGTTGGCAGGCCTGGACAGTGTGTCTGATGCCCAATATATCAGATTACAAAGTGCAATTCTGGGTGTGCATCCACAAACTATGGGCACAGTATGGGAGTTTACCCACCGTAACACTATTCCTCATCACTGTGCTTTGGCTCATAGGGGTACAAGGACACAATCAAATGTTATCAAGACACTGACACCTAACAAATGATTTGCCAGTCACATTATTTCACAGTCGGAGATAGGCCAGAGTATGTGCCCAGCTAAGGAGGAATTGCCACTAGTCACCTGACTTGTAGTACCTGACTTGTAGCGTGTATGTGTATATACACACTAGGGGCATCCTCTCAGGCACTTTGCAGAACACTAATTCTCCATCTTAGATAAAACCTCGGAGTTAATTTGAGATGCCTCTTCTTCCTAAAAAAATTAATTTGATGAAAAATATAGGGATGATATATGCATGCAAAACTGCTTGACACAGCAAGGACAACTAAGAGTATCCAGAGCATATGCAGCTGCTGACACATACATAGCTTTGTAATTCTTCATATTGTGAACCTCTGCCAAAAAAAAGATACCTCATCAATATAAACATATTTAATCATGTCAGTTATAGCTTAATGTGAAGAGTCAACATGCAAAACCAGCATGTGAAACGTTTACACCAAAATTCTCAAACATGAGTATCAAAAAAAAATTCCTACATTTATACTTTAGGACCAAGTTTCAGCATGGCTGATTTTCAGTTACTTAATATTAATTAAATTTTAGGTCCCTACATCTGTATTGGGGGATTTAATTTTTAAAATCCAGTTTAGAACATAGCAACCCTACTTCATATGTTGAGAAAGATAACTGTTGTATCAAAATAGAGTAAATACTGGTAAGCAGCTGGTAGAAGCCATGGCCATCTACAGAAACTGTGACAAATACCCAGGGATTTAGTGCACACACTATCCATAACCTCCAGTCCTGGAAATGAGATACCTCTCTTCTGTACGTCTTAAAGAAATTTTACCTCTCAGGGCGTGAAAAGGAAATCATTTCACAGGTGCTGCATTTACACACTTGGGTTATTGGGAAGTGGCATAGGCCAGCACTATTAGTCAAGTGCATTGGCACTAATGCCAATGAAAAGTTAACGTCAGTGTGCGGCATAAGTCAAACTGTGACCTGTGTAACCTTCTTTGTGCTAGGTACCAATAAACAGAGCACACACGTACCACTGAATATGAGCATGGATGTGAGCCTTGTCTGGTTCTACTCCCTGCCCTATGCACAACTGTAGGAATACTGTGTGTGCCACGGTTACTCTACATACTACATGAAAGAGTGAAAAAATCAGCCATTAAATAACAGCTGTTATACTGACCCTGCAGAAAGTGCTTAAATAGCCCCGAAACTACTGAAATATGTTTTAAACAGCTCTTGAAAAGTAAATCACTTGTTGGACAGCCAGGAATTAGAGGATCTAGCTACAACGTCTGAATAACTACATAGCTACTTTTTTAAATGCCTTGTCCACCATCCCATATCACTGAACTTTATGACTACATATCACTTTTAAAAACATTTTCATAAAATTATTCATGGAAACAATAAAAGAGATGCAGATACTTCCTATAACGCTAATGGGTATTTCAAGACCTTTTTTCCCAAAGTTGCCTTCAAGTTGTATGAACAGATTATGAATATTGTCACAATACACAGGGAAGAACCCTCCTTACATTGCTGTTAGACTAATAGTTATAATGAAGAAAAGTAAACAGCTAACAGACAGTAACAAGACATACTATTGTCAACAACATAAAATCAGAGTAAATAACTCCAAAGTGGAAAGGAATCCCTTCTAAGCGTGGCAGCCGAGTGGGGAAAAGGACTGTTTTCTATTAGGTCGAACAGCAGGATTTGTTATCGTTTAAATACACGCTCTAATGCACTTAGTGTTTTGTGCTACATTTAACAAGATTAAGTGATCGCACAATGTTTCATCTCAAATCTTTATTGGAAATCAGACGACTAGCCTCATTTCTTGCCAAAACATTGTCCCATGGTTCATGTGTGATGCTAATTCCAGCTGAACGAATAAATCTGTTTACCCAGGCGTAATAAGAAAAGTGCTATTTATCAATTAAAGTATTCCCTTAGGAACACTTTTTAAATTTTTATTTTATTTTATTTTCCTAGACTTCTGTACTTTTTCTAGACAGTTTATGAGGTTCTGAGAAACTTCTGGGGCCTTTGATGTGGGCAGAGTTGGACATACTGCTATTTTGACAGTCAAACATTTAAAAAAAAAAAATAGAAAGTACCAAGTTTCCTAAGTATAAATTACAAAATGACTTTTCAGTTTTTAAATTTCTGAAAGTAGGCCATCAGGTGGAAAGACTAGTGATGTAAGTGGACTGAACATACAGCTCCAGAGTACAATTGAATGATTTATGTACTAAATTTGAAAATAGTGTGAGCTCCCTGATACATGGATGTATGCCAGCTCCCAGATTATATTGAGAAAAGCATCAGTGGCAATGGACTCAATTTTTCAGATTCTCACACCTGTTGAAAATAAACTACAACTATAACACTAGGAAATAAGTCATTACTTTCAGTGTGTTTTTAGCTAATACACCTAATATATATTATAAATCATTTTTTACACAAGTACTATAGAACAGACTTGGCTGAACCTGTGTCTGTACTTACAATAGTCATCTTCAGTTTTCTAATCTAGATAAAGCATTTTTTTCCCCCAAAATATTCTCTATCTCCCATCACCCCCTTTCATATATATTTATATGTATTTTATTTATATGTATTGATTTTTTTGGTCAATATTGGGGTAATGGGTGCAAGTTGAAGCACAGGAAGTTTAATCTTCATATGAGGAAGAACTTCTTTACTGTGAGGGTGACAGAGCCCTGGAACAGGCTGCCCAGAGAGGCTGTGGAGTCTCCTTCTCTGGAGATCTTCAAAGCCCGCCTGGATGCCACCCTGTGCCACGTGCTCTGGGTGTCCCTGCTGGAGCAGGGGGGTTGGACTAGATGATATCTAGAGGTCCCTTCAACCTTAACCATCCTGTGATTCTGTGTGTTATTTAGGGGGCAGATTATTTTTTAGTCAAAAGTTTAGAGGAATAGGTTGCACCTTAAGCTACATAGTAAGTATGGAAGCTGGTAACACTTCCATACTGGGAACTTTGCAAAGAGGTATGCTGGCCTCACTTTGCATTCTGTTTTCTCTCTTTCTAAAAAACAGACATAACATTTGATACTTTTTGTTCTTTTTCTTTTTCTGTCATTTGAATAGACCTCATGGAAACAGTCTTTGGCACATCTATAATTCTCTGGCTTCCTTAACATATTCCCTACTAACAGTTTGGAGAAGCTTTCAAAAACAGTTTATTTTCCAGTGCATTGTTTAATTAAATGAGTTATGTTGTTCAGAGCTATAAAGTGTTCTTTGAAGATCTTTATGACCTGTTTAATCATCAAATTATGTTCTTAATTTATCAGCAAGCTTCCTCATAGATCTTAAATTTTTATATTAATTCTACTGTCATGGTGTTTGTTAATGTTTTCAGTGTTTGCCCCCCCAAATTTCTCTAAATAAGCTGATGTCTTGATGGAATGGATTGTGCTCTTTTTCCAGAAAAGCTTTATCCTTTTTTTTTTCTCTTGAGAATCTAAGATGGAGAAATGCTCAGAGTTAAAAATGCAACCTTCGCAGCTTCAAAACATTCATAACCCCAATGTTTAGTCCACAGAAGTACATGATGCAAATCTTGCCTCCCATAAAAGAAGCAATTCCTCTGCAACACCTGTCAACAGACAACTTCTCCGTGGGCTGTTTCAGGAGGTAAATCAAAATTGTTCTCTACTACGTTCCTAAAAATTGCCCTAAGATGACCTCCAGGTGCATATTAGCACTCCCCTTCTCGACCACGTGCTCTCCTCCTAATCAGCTGCCCACACAAGTCTTCTCCTCTTCAGTCCCTGTCACCTAGCTCATTTGTCCCAAGCATCTATCCCACTGGGATCTCTGCAATGCTATTTTGTTTATTATTTTGTTTGTGCCTGAATCTAGATATTTTCTTCTCTTCATTACTAATTTATGACAATGATCTGTTTAATTTTGTAAGATATTTTGCTATATTTGATATAGAAAAGTGTATGTTCAAAACAAAATGTTTTTACCAGAACAGGTAGCTCAAAAGCACTTCCTTATAGTTTACTCACAAAGAATATACAAAATTTTGATTCTTGAACTCAAGTAGAATTAAATGAGGTCAGCCAGGCCTTAATTCAAAAGCACATATCCACTAACTCAGCCTCAACCTTTTATCGGGCTATGTTACAAAACTGAACATGGTATTTCACCTGAGGCCACAACAGCAAAACTGGTGTCTGTCATATGTACAATTCACCCATTTGAACAATCAAAAAAGAAGAAAAGGTATTTCTGGTTTTGACTGATGCTTAGACTGTGAACCCTAACAACACGATATCGGTTCCAATGGCATAATTGCCTAAAGAATCATTTCCTATTTTGATTGAAAAAAAATCATATGATCTAGTCAACTTGAAAGCAGAATGGGATGTCTCCACTTGGCTCCCACTTTAGTTTTTGAACCAACATAGAATTAACAATGAAATTTAGAAGTGAAAATATTTGTCCCAGAAAGAAAAAAGGTGTATGAATTCTTGAAGAAAAAAAACCCACCAACAATATGTTCCATTATATGTCTTGTGCTTTTATTCTAGGTAGTACGTAGTATATCAACATATCTATCTATATAGTATTCAGATATATACTATATCTATACTATACTATAGACATAGTAGTATAGATACTATACTATATTATATAGAGATATATCTATATCTATACAGTATATCTATCCTCAGATATGGGGAAAAAATCAGTAATTATTTATCTATCTTACAGGTTTAGAGTTCATGCTATAGAAAGCTTTCTCTTAGTGTTAAGATCCTCCAGCAGATTAAAACTTTCCAAACCAATAATGTAAAAAAAAGAAATAAGGGAGCCGACGAACAATGGCATACTCCTCTTCTAAATTCAGTTCTGCACATATATGTTATAGGTCTATTGACACAATGTCCAGGAGGCAGTAATCCATCTAAATTAGCTGGAACTGCTGCAGTGTACTGACTAGGAAATTGCCTCTCTATTTTAAAAAAACTTAAAAGCTTTTAAAAATGAAAAAAAAAAAAGTCTTTCTCAAGGATCGTGGTTCAAGCAGAATTTTAACTGCTTTTTTTTTCCCATATGAAACACATGTTCTTTGACTTGAAACTCTTCTGGCCAAAATAACGTTAAAAATGGGGGGAAGGTACATTTTCAAGTTATTTAAAAAGATTATTTGTTTTATAAGACCTCATTGAG
>NW_010585687.1:40635-99537 GCF_000705375.1 Tinamus guttatus
GGGAAAATGTTAAACAGAAAAGGTCAAAAATCGAGCTAAAACACTTAAAAACATCAGGAATAATCATTTTGATATGCTTGGATCATTTTCAAATGCTAAACGGGTAGCGACACCATTTTGATTTCTCCAAATTTCAACTAGCCTTTAATCCTCCGTAACAAAATCTTTAAAACTCCTCAGTTTTAAAAACTTTTGTTTTTCCCGACTAACTTTCATAACCGTCTTCTTAATGGGAAGAAATCTTGCACTGATCCACCCTTAGTATAGGTCAAGAGAGAGTTTTCTCATATTTAAAACATTAACTCATTTTTTTTTAATTTAGTCTGAAAGAAAATTACTAATTGGAGAGAGATGCACCAAACTGTTTCATCTGACAAGTTAAATGATTAAATAAAATGGTACATCAGTTAAAAAACTTAAATATAGAGACTTTTTATATAAATACAGAGATATTTTTAAGCAATTAAGAGAGTCCAGTTGATTTCAACTTAGGCTTCAATACGATCCAGTTTACATAGTTTGCTATGTACTTTTGTAAGGACCCTAATAAATACTAACTTTCTAATTTAAATCTCCTTCTTAAAATAGCCCCAGATCATCATCATGTAGAATGCATTTCCCTCAAAACTGAAGTATTTAAATTAGAAGTAAATTTGTTCTTTGTGAAATAAGGTAGTCTAAAAACATGCAAATCAGATTTTTATACTGTACACAAATTATTATTTTCCTTTTGTTATATGAAAATGGTGGCCAAAAAAAAAAAAAAAAGGTAGGATTCTCTTCAACTCAACTTAGGACTGATTTCTTACAAATGAGAAATACACAGCAGGTAATATTTCACAGAACAGCAGCAGAGCTATTCCTTCCTATTGGAAATATGAAATTATGAGCATAAATGTCCCCTAAGACCACATTTGCTGTTCAACTACGGTCTGGGGAGCCTGTTCATACAAAGAAAGAGAGTTGTGCTATTTCATGGCAGAGCAACAAAATGCATGGCATGTTTTGGCACTAAGGGTACTGAATGCTGCCACCTTGCAAATTTAACTGTAGGGAACAAAAAGTGCAAAAGACATTACCATGTCCAACCGCAGCCTGTTAACATTATAAAAGCAGCTTTCTCAAAGTACTTAACCTGTGGATTAGCTTTCTCCTGAAAATTTGCAAGAACAAAAAGACAAGTTTTAAAATGCCTTCCACTTGCACTTCTTTTTGCTACAAAGTAGCAATTAATTCCTTTTCTGTGAGCATCTCAGAAATTTGCTTTCTTATCAGGTAATGTTTACAAAAAGAATGTTTATATGAACTTCAAAGCAAATAATTTCATTTACATTAGCATATATATGAATATTTCCTTATTATCAGATTGAGCCTAATGAAGTCAAAGTTGATCATATCTGGGTTTCATTTTTATCATTCTCAAAATTCCACCATTTCTCTTCTGTTATCTAGCTAGGACTTTATTCATCTAGTGGAAAGAAAAATCTCTGTAAAAGTATCTGAAATTTCTTAGTGAATTTCTGATGGAAACTCCTGTCAGTACCCATGGCGAAAAGCAGGAACTTGTAAAATTAAAGATCTCTGTCATTTTTCCTACACAAACAATTTTTGCAAATCCTGGGGCAAGGTGAACTGCTGCATGAAGAATACAGTTTAACTTCCTTCTAAGATCATATTTACCACAAATAAGATAAACTTCCATTTATTCTCTCCTACTAGGTATCTTGTCAGATAACTAATCTGATATTAAAGAAGCTCTGCAGTACGTACTTGATCTGAGACAATATTAATCAACAAGGGGATTAAGTTATAGCAAAAAACCATAAACACTTTTTTGTATCTTTTACCCTAAAGGATCCACACAATTATCTCATTATAAAATAACAAAATTGAAGCTGAAAAAGTATTAACACAGTAGCAACTGATAGACTCCTGAGCTTGATGGCTGCTTGCCTAACTATTTACAAATGCAATTAAGGCAGAAACATTTCTAAGGAGAATAAAATAAACTTTTCATAAATATTTGTTTTTCATATCTTTGCAGTGCTGTTCTTCCCTTCTAAGAAGAACATGCTTGTAAACCTTCTTAATAATAAGAATATATAAGAATATAAGAATATAATATAAAAGAATAATATACACACACACACACTATATATATATATACATACATACATATCTATACATAAGTATATATGTATATATGTAGATATAAAAATATAACTGTGCAGTTAAGCATAAGCAATAAACACTGTATCTTGTTGCTTAGATTCTTCAAACAGCTAAGCAGCTCTTCGCTAGAGTCCCCTGAAGTTGACTTTGATATTGAAAATATGTTTACCATAGAATTGAAACAATGTAATGGGCCGGAGAGCAAAGATTTATCCATTATCTCCAATGGGTGCAAGCCTATTTTATTTCTTTTACAACATTCACTTTATATCACTTACTGTCAGAGAAAAGCACAAGAACCTGTTAAAAGATCTCAGCCTTTCATTCAGAGATCATGCTTTCAATAAAGCATACTCTAATTAAGTGCATATATACCAACACATCATCTAAATACTTATTGTTCTCATCTAGCAGCTTTGAGACTGACTGCCAAATGCTGTGCAAGATTAGGATTTTTTTTTTTAGGTCACAGAAATCCTTATTTTTATGCATCTGCTGGGGAGGAGAGATTTTTCTAGTGTATATAAGGAGGCACTGTGCAAAACATACTACAAATAACAAAAGTTTTACTAAAACACAGTGTGAACACCCGGATTTGCTAATAGAGTGGAAGAGGAATGCATTACTCCCCAATCAGGCTGTGATTCCTTGGCAGCCAAAATCAAGATAACAGCCTCTCCCGTAGTCCTGCCTTTCTATGACCTCCTGGAGCTTGTCAGATTCAAAGATGAGCTCTTTCAGTTTGCAAAGTCGAATTGAATATAAACTAATATAAAAATCCTAATTTAGGTTAGCTTTCTGACAGCCTGGTGAAATGAAATGGCTTATTCAAGGCATTATCTTCCATGGCTTTGACAAAGCTAAATTTACCAAATTTGTCCTCACTTTATAGAACACATTTAGGATTAACAGAAATGGAGATTAAACATAGTCAGTAGTATATATATATGTATATATATATACACACATACACACACACACTATATATATATGTACATACATACATATCTATACATAAGTATATATGTGTGTATATATATAAATATAATAGTGCAGTTAAGCATAAATAGTCAAAGGGACTACTACCAGTATACCCTCCTCCCCAGCCCCGCTGTCCCCGTTTTTTTTTCCGAGTTCTTTTGACTCTAAAAGCTGTTTGCTGTCCCTATGGTCTGAAATATTGCTAGGATGAGAGGAACACATTGCTACAAAAAAAAATGTTTTTAATACAATGCGTGGAGATAGTCTCCCTCAAACATTCTGGGTACATCACTCTCTTCATGCAACTCTCTGTATGGAGACATGTTACAACTGAATTCACATATGTCACATTCATCACATGTCCAAACACAGCAAGCTTCCTCTATATCCACTACTAAAAGGATTACTAGTTTGCATGAAAAATGATTTTTAAAAACAGAAAAAAATGAGCTGCTTCTCACTTCTTCCACGCTAGTTAAAAGTCTACGCAGAGTTACAGCAATGCGTCTCAAAGAGCAACGCTTAGTTAAAGGACTGAAACGAAACTCATTTAGGCTGCATTCACACTAACATATAAGGCATTGGGGTTGCTCTCCAGTCCTGAGATCAACCAGCACTGCAGAGTGCAAGTCACATCCACAGAACTCATGTTCCTTGCCCTCTTCATACAGCCCCCAAATACATTAATTCAACCACACTTCTTCGCAGAGCAGTCCCTAGGCTCTGATATCTCAAAGCATGCTCAGGCAGCGTCTTGAAAAACATTGGCAGCCTAGGGCAAAACTGTGTCATGGAGCATGCTTACAATTTAACAATATGAATAACCACACTACAGTGCACAGATGGTATCTTAACACTGTTTAGCTTGCAAACACAGATGTAGTACCTATTGCAAACTCCATTTGACGAACTTTAAAAAAATTTCTCCTTCCTGCTCCTGCTTTTTTTTATTATTATTTTTTTAAAATCTGGTAGTATTTTTCATGTTTTATCCGTCATTAAAAGGTACAGATGTCTTAGCTGAGTAGTGTCCAGATAATTTTCATTCATGTAGGGAGGATGGGGCCAAACTCTTCTTGGTGGTGGCCTTGTCCTAAAAAGGCATAATGAGTAAAGTTGAAGCACAGGAAGTTCCACCTCCATGTGAGGAAGAACTTCACTGTGAGGGTGACAGAGCCCTGGAACAGGCTGTCCAGAGAGGTTGTGGAGTCTCCTTCTCTGGAGATCTTCCAAACCTGCCTGGACACCACCCTGTACCATGTGCCCTAGGTGTCCCTGCTTGAGCACGGGGGTTGGACTAGATGATCTCTAGAAGTCCCTTCCAACCTCAACCATTCTGTGATTTTTGTGATATTATACTTAGTTCATTCCAAATTGTTCAGACCGATGGGCATGAAACCAAAGGAAAACAATGGGACAAAATCGTAGTGCAGTGCAGTATGATCAAGATATTTTATGTCACAGAAGAATATCACACACTCACATTTCACCTAAATAGTGTAAGCTCTTACATCTTCAGGTTATAATTACAAGAACGGAGAGCCCAAGAGTGAATTCTATTACCAAGGTATATATGCATGACAAAATCAGTGGCTACTGTTAAGCACATATGTTGAAAAAACACGAGTCTCAGAAAACTTCTTTTGATTCCCATATGTATATCAGAAATCTCATCTATTAAAGATTTAGAACCAGCTTTACTAAAACAGAGATCAGTATCCATTTAAAGCATGAGATTATGGTTAGATTCCAATAAGCCTGAAAAAGCTGAGAGAAGTCTTTGTAACGAAAAAAAAAACTACCAAGTGATCATTACGGTACGTTTGGGACAAAATCAGTGGGCTACAGGAATATGAAAAAAAAAATAGGAGTTTTAAATTTTATTTCTTCTCCCATTATACAAAGTCTCAAGGTCTTTGGGAAATTCGCTATGCCTACTGGACAGTTTCACTGTTGTAAGTTTCTCTTTTGAAACCATTTTAGCAACATATTTAATAGAATTAATAGGCTGTTCATTAAAAAAAATGAAAATAGCAAGGGAAAAAAATGAGATAGAATTAACACCTCCTTTACTAGTACCAAGTGTCCTTAAGTTGAAAAAGGTGGTATTTTCATTGGACATGACCAGGGTCAGCTCAGTGATAACTAAACGCAATCCCCTCATTTCTCCCTGTCATCACTTGGTCCAGCATCTTTTCCTTCATCAGGCTTATCCTTACTACCATCAATAATAATTTTCTGCCCAGCAGAAGTATCACTAGGCTTGTAATCGCTGCCAGACTTATCTGACAGAAAATTCACTCTCTGACTCACTAACAGCTTTAGAGAGGCTGTGGCAAGCATGGCGCTGATATGCTGACAAACAATTTTGAAATATAGAAGTGGTTATGGACATACACTAGAAGAGCAAGATACTTCTCTATTTTCAAAATATATATGTGAATATATTTTTAAATTATATATATATATATATATTCCTTGTTGATTCAGTGAAGAAAATCATCTTTCCACCTACAGGAAAGAAAAGAAGATGAAATAAAATAGGATTATAGAAAGTTCGAGAAGAATGAGGATAGAACTAGTTATTTTCTTCTATGTGAGTAATGCTAATAAGGCTTCATGACTGGGAAGGAGGGAAGTGAAGAATGTCATTTTAATGAAAATACTCTCAGCTGAATGCTCCAGGTTGAGCTGAGCTAAGGATGATTCGCTAAATCTACAATAAAAATACTCCCTTGACCAGAACTTCAGATACTAGATTTTCAGGGTACAGGCTATACCTGCATACAGCAAATGATATATGTTTGCAGTGAGGAACTGAACAGCAGTCACTCTCTCCAGTGTATATTTTCTTCAAAGAGAGGAAACAAAGATAATTTCTATCACTGTTCAGATGAGTACACCATGAAACTTCAGAGTGGGGGAGGAAACATACGTATGTTTCCCTGATATTTTGTCCCAAAATGAAAAATCTCTTTATTTCTTCCAGACAAAGATGAGGAAGCTAGCCTGAGGCAGAAGGCCTATTTCTGTCCTATATGCTAAACCTTTGCATATAGGTATGCATGAACAACCATTAGCCCATACAATTACAGCCCTTCGGTAATGATGCTAACTAATTTTTAATGGCTCTGATCGATAGCACTATGGTCTTACAGAGACACTTGATCTTACAGATAGCACTACGGTTCTTACAGAGAAGACTGTAAGAAGATTTTGGAAAGTGTTCCCTGGTATAGTGGTGAGCTTAGGCAGTGAAGATATTGCAGGAAAATGCAATTCATAAGCAGAGAAACACATAAGGAAGTACACGTATTCTCAAAGAGAAAGGGACTCCATTGTCTTTCAGAATTTGCCTTCTTCTGAAATACTAAGAAAAAAGGCAAAGACAGAACCTACCCAACTTACATGACAAGATGAACCCTTCTTTTTACAAAAGAGGGCACTGAAGTGCCCAGCATATTTTTCAAAATGACAAACTATTCTCAAATCCAGTTTTCTTTCATCTTTAATAGTACAGATATTTCCAAAGTAGAGAGAACTCTTTGCAACCCTTTCTCTTTCTCTCATTTCCATACTTTAGATATTTAGTATCCCAGTGAAAATAGATAGTATAGACCATGCAGAAAGTCATCATACCAAAATTAAAAACAGTTTTATTATCCGTTTCTCATCATATGTTCTTTATAATCAATGTTAAAATCCTCTAATCAAAGTCTGATCACCACAGAAAGGAACATCATTAAAAAAGAAGATAGTAAAAGCAAAATCAATTCACTGAACTTTGATTGCTCCAAACTAGCATTTTTACTAAAACCTATTCTTAATCATTTGTGGTATTTTTAGTGATGGCTGAACACTTTGTAATCAGACTGAACTCTGAACTGACAGACATTCTTGGAAACAATTTTCCTTCCAATTTCTTCTTTGGAATAATTTTTACAAGCAGACCCCCAAATGTTCAAACCCCGAAAATGGGACTAGAGAGACCATTTTAAACAAAGCAACATATAATACTATATAATAAATTGTAAATAGGAGCAACATCTTGGAGGATGGGAGTAGGAATGTGGCAGGGATATGTTATGACACACCATTGCGTTATCACATGGTTTTACTCTGGTCAGATCTATTGCAAGTCTTCTCTAAAGTACAATTTCCAATAGTATTCTTATCCCACATAGAACGTCTCCCAAGAATTTCAGCCTCTAGGTTTGGATAGGTGATATCTAAATCCCAAAGTCATAAAGATAACTCTGAAAATTGGAATCTATCGCAAACCTAACACTGCCTGTTGGAGAACATGAATCACAGGGAACCACCTAAATCCCACCCGGATCCACTCAGATTCCACTGCTGCTCACCTTTTAAGAATAAGGTCTATGGAGTCAGATAACTGGCAATAGGGGGTTTTCTACCTTCTTGTTTAAACAGAAGAGGCCCTTTTGCTGACCTTCAGTTCTCTCCACCTTTAATGAACTTTATTCCAGGGAATTAGACTTTGAAGGACCCATGAAGAAGCCAAAAGCTGAGGCTGAATTGGACCAGCAGGGCTGGGAGTGAAGAGAAAGGCATAGAAATTAGTTGCAAAATCTAAATATTGTAGCTGCAGTGGGCATGGCCTCTGGCTGCAAAGTTTGGTCCCACTGCACCCACAGGGCCATGAAAACTGTATGCTATGGCCACACCTAAACCTTGGCCAGTATATTCTGACACATACCTATGAACTTTACATACTTAGATGAAAGTTACATTACATTACTGAAAAAGGTGATTTCAAGAGAAATACTAAAGTTAAAAGTTAATCCCTTGTGACATTATCCAAGCCAGTGTATTATGCAGAAATAAGTGATGTGCTGGCCAAGACCTTGTGTTAGGACTGTAGGCAGATTACTAGGCTGCTGATTGGATTGTGGCCAGACATGAGGTTAACACACAGGATATAAAAACTACTGGACTTGACATGAAAAATTTGCCAGATGTGATAGCAAAGTGTGAGAAGCTTACAAAATGTACAGATAGCCGTGTGAGAAATGGCTGGATTTCACAGATAGTTTAGGGGTTGCTATATGAGAGTCTTGCATGGCCAACCATATGTATCCCACCATATAAGGTGATATATGCCAGGATTACCTCGGTTACAGTGTCAGAAACATCCAATGCAGTAAAACTGGTACCAATGAGGGAACAGTAACTAGGGATGTATTATTTAGGAGGAGACTGTGAAGGTGCAAGGGTGATAAAAAGGAGGATGAAGAAATGAAAAAGGAAATTATTAGGTATGCAAGCATTCCTATATATTAGGGCTTTTTATGGATACTTGTCTATCAGTCCCACATTCCATCACTGCAGAACGAATCAGGAAAATAAACCATTTTTCTGTCTACATTGTGAACTGCAAAACCATTTCTGCCATCACGCCTACCAAAGTCAGAAGGAGGATGCTTTCCCTTGCTGGCAGGGAAGCACCCAAGGGGACAAAAGCATCCTGATATCACCTCGCTGGTGTTCAATCCAACCCTCACGGCATCAACAGCTTCCTAATCATTTCCCAAACTGTGGCATTCCATCCACGCAGAATAACAAATCATCTAGTAAATGCTACATTTTAAGAGAGAAAGGTTATTGTAGTTAGTTTACAAAATGCTACACTTCTACCAATGCACAACAGATCAACTTACTGATGTAGTTTCTCACCTTTTACTGGGTTGTTATGAAAAATGAGAACTACAAAACAAATTATATATTGTGTAAATATCTAATTAATTAAAATAGGACATTGTGGGTTTTTTCATACGTATTTTTATTTACCAGATAACTTCTATCTTAAATAAATGATTTCTATATTTAATAGATACTACATATGATCTGTAACGCAACAGTTTGCTTTTTCTGAGTGAGCACCCAGAGATATAAATAATCTTCTTACTCATTTTTAAAAGATACAAAGAATTGCTTTGTTTTCTGTTGCAGACACTCTTGGGATGACCCTTTCACTCTGGAGTTAACCTACCTGAATTATACATCCATTAAATTAAAGAAATTGTCAAAGCTGAATCTGGTAATTTTGTACAAAAAGCTATTCATCAAAAGATTTGTAACGTAACTGCTAAGTGAACAATGAGAACTTAAGGTAGTAATATTAAAACCTGTAAAAGCAGTGCCAATTAGTGCTGTAATTTTTCTCATGTCATACTGTTGTTGCAGTTCTTAATAGTGTCATTTATTAATGCGTTAGGCAGGACACTGACTTAACCTGAAGGCTTTATGGCAAGCATCATTAGCTCTAAAATGGCTCACTACAATTTTGGTAGTTTATACTTTTGAAAATTAGCTAATCCTATAAATCGCATGTTCAAATATAGCATCTGACAAGTATTTGGGTAAAAATCTTTGGTATCCAGCTAGAACACAGGCAATTCCCATTAACATAACTCAGTAGTAATTCTAGTGACACTTCTTTCCTCTCCATTCTACCGTCTCGACAAATGGTTTCAAGTAGTGCAAAGTCTTCTACAGCAAGGTGAATTTTCCTGTTAGAAATAACTTGCATCAGGATAAGTAAAATATTAATCCTTTACCCCATTTTGTTATTTTCTGGTACAAAAAGAAATTCTGCTTTTCATTTTGTTTGAAATCTGGAAGCTACAAGCGCATTGAAAATATAGCACTTCACTGCTATTTGTTTCTTTGCATTTCAGACATGAGAAATATTGCATGTGTTTTCAGGTAACCACAGGTAATACCCAGTAACTGAATGTAAAATCTCAGTCCCATTGAAAATTCACTTCTACCTCACTATGGAGTTTCTCAAAAAGTTGCTTAACAGGAACTAAGACACAAGACCGCCATGAAACCCTGATCATCATCTACATGTACATAGGCAGAAATGATGTTCCTGGTATTGTATTACTAAGAAAATTATCCCATTTCGTTGTAGAAGGAAGATAGATAGTCTCAAACATTTGCTAGGAAAGGCCAGGACAAGCATCAGTGGCCCTATTTCAATGATCTTCAAGGAAAAGAGAGAAAAATTCTGAGAGAGCACAGAGTAGGAATGACAGGAAATTTATAGCATAAAATTTAATCACATCACATTGCTCCTGATGTTAGTTCATTAATCTCTGTACCTGCCCAAAGCTGACAAAATACCTCTTCTTAAGTATTATTCTGTTTAATGAACAAGATAAAATGAATAAACCATGATATTTTTTCTGTTTTTGTTTTTGTTTTGTTTTTTGTTGTTGTTGTTGTTTGTTGGTTTGTTTTTTTTGGAGGGAGGGTGAGGGCTTTCTTGGAACATTTGTAATTTAATACAAATCACAAATTGCAAGCTTAGCTGCATCGGTCTTCATGGTGTCATATAACCACTAAATATATGAAGTCATCCAACAGGACTTTAGCCTTTGTATGAAACTAAACTGTTTGGGTATGCCCAGGCTCAATCCAGACAAAAAAAAAAATCTTCAGTAACCAAGTAGGCAACAAAAATTCCTTTTGATGTGTGGAAATTTCTGAGCATTTCATTTATATTTTTTCATTCTGAGAGAGCATTTACTTTCATGTAAAGAAAAGAACAAAGCACACCTTGCCTGCATAACACAGAAGACATGAAAACTCCCAAACAAATGTGAAAAGATATTCCTTGCTGGGTTCACAACAGGATTCAACATATTCTAGTTTTGTAAAACCTATTAGTAACATAAGTTTTCAGAAATTAGAAATAAGCCAACGTCCTTCTTTTTCTGTTCTGCATATCACAGGAAAAATATATACCTTTATTATTCATTGTTTTCTGTGCAAACATCATTTGATTTCTTTTAATTCTTGGTTTGTTTCATGAACAAAAAAAAGAGAAACAGATTTTTTATGTCAATAAATCAGTAAAGACTTGCTAGTTTTTTGCATAATTTAATATAGAATATTTATAGCTTCAAATGAATTAATCACTCGGGCAAATTACAGACATCATTAGTCAATTATGCATACCACCACAGGGTGTGCAAAAGCAAGACTCCAGTCATACAAGATGTCTTCAGATATTACTGAAAAGAGCGTTAAAATCATGAGCTAGAGTCATACTCATCACGAATATATGAAATTCTTAAATTTACAGGGTTGTCCTCCAGTAGAATCAAATCACAACTTATCCACTTACCACTAAGCTTTTTATTCATTACAGTTCTTACATATCTGATCTGTTCATAGAATGTAAACACAATTAGCTTGTGCACTACAGATTGTTTGGGGGGTTTGGGCAATAGAAGGCTTAGTTGTACATTTAGTTAAATAATGATTCCTTCATCTGCTATCGCTTTAATGCAATAGCATTTCTCCAGAGAAAATTTTATCTGTCTCAGAAAGCAAAATATTTAAGATACTCAGCAGTGCTAAAAACTCATTCTTAGATATGTATAATTAAAATCTTTATCTAAGGAAAAGAATAGTATGGAAAGAGTTATGTTAGTGCTGCAATGAAATTGAGAATTCTATGTACAAATAAAGAAATCCTTTGGTTCTGCAACATAAGTACTCCAAGCAGAATGTTAGAAGTGCTGTATCTCATAAATATAATTGGTTAGTTATGAGGACAGTCATTCATTTTACCAACATAAGGCAAGGATAGGTCTTTGGGGGGTGTTGACATGCTTGGCAGTGCACAGCTCTCTTTACCAACTCTTAATAGGCTGGTATACGACATGGTTGCAGCATGATGTAACAATATTATATTACATCCCAAACCAGGGTTCACTTGGCTTTGACACAGCATTGTGCCAATATCATTATACTTCTCCTGCAGCTAATTTTGTTGTATCCAAATTATTAATTTCCACATCCTGCTCCCCATGTGCTGGCCTGGGCAGGATGCGCCTTTCCAGGAATCCTGCCACGGTGCCTCTTCTCAGAGGTGGCACCTGTATTTCACACACCTGGGTGAGCAGTCATACACACGCTCATTCATGGGCATATAAATTCCAGAATCAAGAGAGATTCATGAATTATATTATACACATGGATCAGTCAGTTCACAAGCAAGGAAATATACAAGGAAATACAATCTTCTGTAGGGGAAACAGAAAAAGCTATATTTGGTGGTACGCAGTAGTGTAGGAACAATGCAGACAGAAAGTGAAGTATGGATAGAAACAGAGACTACAGAATTTATATTAGTTTCTTCCTATTTTTCTCCTTGTTTTGTCTTGATGCCATCACCTTCATGTTCATACAAATGCAATGGAATCTATAATTTAAGTGATCAGAGCTCCATGGGAAAGATGCTGCATTCAGTCACAATAAACTCAGTACTAAGCCAAGATAATCAGGTTGGTAGTGGTTCAAAAAGGTGAGACACTAATTAAATGAGACAATACTCATTCTTCATATTTTAATTTAGTTGTTTACATCAATACTTTTATAATTAAAGCCCTTACGCATCGATCAAGCAACATACAAGGGTGTCTTTTCTCTCTTCTGAAGAAGCAAAGCTCTGTATTTGCAATGACTCCCATTATATATCTTCCCTTCTCTAATTCCTCAAATGATCTCCTGTCACAAGTTAAGCAAACCACCATATCTGTCCCAAAAGGATGAGGTCAAAACATCACAGGGTCACTCTATCCTAATTAGTTCCCTAGACTTCCCTTTGTTCTCCTCTTTTAAATGATCTGTTTAAAAACCTTAAATAATGTTGTGTGTCATTGCCCTCTTGACAAATGAAACGTCACACAAGCTTCTTTCTTTTTTTTTCCATCGAGGCCTCTCATGTGGGAGTGTACAGGGGTTCAGGTGCTCCATGATAGCTCCTCAGGGCTTTATGTTTCCCCCCTGTCGTTACCACTTTGGGAAACAACTGCAAATTACGTACACATCTCATCTGCACCCTTCGTGATTCCAGCCTCAGAGCTTCTGATTCACCTTTCATCATAGAATTCTATTCATTACAGAATTCTATTCATCATGGTTCATCATCTATGATTCTATCATGCTATGATCTTTTCTTCTCACACCAATCTTCCCACATACCTCGCAAACAATATACATCCACCTCTATTATTCAAACACAACGTCAGGCCTGTGCTCCATGAGCTTTAATAAGTAAGCAAATGTGCAGGATGTACGTTGGCTCTGATGAGTTTGTCGGTAACCCGCACTCCCCAACGCAGATCACCTCAGGAATATATTTGCCAGCATCTCACCTCCAGTGGGTAGAGTGGTAGGCTGTCAAAATAAACAATTAAAGCTATAGTTCAAGGCAATTAACAACGGCGGGGAAGGATCACACTACAAGTGGTTTGTAACCGGTCAGTGCCTAACTTCTATGCCTTCCATTCACACTATCTGAAATTGAACTTTTCACATAAATTATCAGGCTCAGGTGAGCAGAGTTTAGCAGTATCTAATTTATATGGGCAGGCACTGTACAATATCACAGAAGTTTTTGCTGACAGAAGTCAAGATCTAGAAAGATTAATTTCTTCTGAAAACAGCGGAAAAAATCCTATTGAAATTAGCTTACCTGGTCCAACCAAAATATACTGATGAGTGTTAGACAAGAAATGTGGTCCTTCCAGAGAGCCAGATAGGACATTCCACTTACCACAATCACCTCAAGAGGTGCACAGATATTTTCCCTTAATGTGTAATGAGGCATTTTTAACTCTAAATGATCACTCAGAGTTGGATTGGATAACTACCCATTCTGAACACTACTTTCATTAGCAAGGTATTTTGTTTGTTCTCCCTGGAATTTTCCTTCCATATGCCTGGCATTACAAAAAAGAGAGAAATGGAAGCTTGAACAAAGTCAACATGGCACCTCCAGGATTTTGCAGGCAGAAAACCATATTTTCAATCTACATTTAAATAATTGTCTTCTTATTTTTCATATTTCTCCTAATAGTCAGAACTGGATGAATGTTAACCCTGACATGGCTTGTATTTTGACATGACAACAACATTGCTATACTGAGGGCAAAACACACAAGTTGCCAATCATATTAAGCTTGGTTCTGTATTTAATCAAATTTGCAACTTTAATCAAATTTGGAACTTTTTATAGCTTTTTACCACCATATTTCCGTCTTCTCCTTACTTCATGAAAAGTTTCCTCTTTTTCTTATTATTCACAATATTAGCTATTCTTCAAGCCATATTACTAAACTTAAAAAGAGAAAACAAAGTTAGAAGCTGTCTGACCTTTTGATGGTATGAATATCAAAATTGCTTAAAATGTGTTGCCTTTTATCCAGTGACTATAAAAGCACCCAGGTGTGGCAAATGAGTTCTCATTTCTTCCTGTCACTCTTGCTCACACATTGAGGCTCTTTTAGGCATCCCAGAGTGACCAGAATAAATTCAGGACAGCAACTTGCCAAAATGTAGCATAGTGATTCTGCTGAATTTAAAAGTGATAGTGCAAAGACAAAATTACAAAGTTTTCCTCTGTTTTCATGAATAAGTCAATAAATAATCTAACATTAAAAATAATGTTGCATTTTGCACCTTACTATGCTGCATGCATACAATGGGAAAGTAAATTAAATATCATAGTAAGTGTCAAAAATGAACTTGTGAAAGTTCACAAGAACATGAGATGAAAGACTGATAGCAATGCTTGTTCTGAGATCCTGCATACATCCAGCAGCTTAAAACAGCCTAAATATGAGTATGAAAACTGATTTACAGCAAAAGCTTTCCCTGAAGGACAAACTGAATGGTTGAGAAAAGAGGAACACAATAGAAAAAATGTAGGTCAAATTCTTGTGAAAGGCCCCACCACACACTAGTGAGCCTTCATTTTTTTTTCAATAATAAAGGTAATTTTAAAATGCAGAAGTGCCTAGATTTCCAAGTAATATAATGCCCTACTGCTTCTAGAGATTGCTTAAAAATAAATAAATAAATAAGTTCAATCACACCAGCCTTTCTTGTTAAACCAAAGTGAATATGACCACACATGGCAATCCGTCCATTATTTGGGGTTCTATACTTAAAATTGAAATGCTTCACAATTTTGAGTTCAGTTTTAGCAAAGGAGACCCTGGAAATCTCTCACTTGCTTAAACCTCGCAGATGTAAACTTTTAGTTGACAGAAGAGTGTCAGAGTTCCATTTTATATACTGACCAGAAGATGGCAGCAGTACCCACTGCATTTATTTACACGACTGTGAAATTCCTGCATATTAAATTCAAAACAAATATGAAGCATGTGCAAATGAGAAATATGAAATCGTAAATCCTGCAGACTCTTAAAATATAATTCTTCATCAGGGACTGTATTATATGCTTATTTCTATTATACTTGCATCGTGATCATTTGCTTCTGGGTCACCTTCAGAAACGAATTAAAAATTGATATATTTTCATATGCCATGGCATATGCTTTATAAGTCAGAAACCAATGATTTATTCCCTTATTTATAGATTCAGTAATAATACACTGCAGAACACAGTGATCTGTGGGTAGTGGTGGGTAAAACTTTTAAAATATGATTTATGGCTGTAAGGAAATGTCCATATAGCAAGAATAGAGATACTATAGGAATACCAGATATGATATTGAATTCTAGTCCAAAATAACTGGTACAAGGTGGATTTTCACTGCTTTAAATGAAGATGAGAGAACAGAGGGGAGAGGGTAAGAAGCAAGACAAAGAATGAAAAGGAGACCCTCTCTAAGCTCTCCAGAAGACAGAAGCTCACATAAATCCCAAAATACTGTTTCAAATCATGACTAGCATGCAAACGTTGTGTGTGAAGAAGAAAAAAAAAATAAGAGCATGAAGGATTTTAAGGTGAAGTTCATTAACAAATGCCACAGTTGAGGAAAACAGTACTGAACATCTAGAGGAGCACTGAAGGCTTTTCTACATGCTATAGAAATTACAACTTCATCTGCTTTCACAGGCTTTTCCATTATACCAATGTAATCCTGTCAGCTACTGTATATTCAGTAATGTAAGAGTGCTCTAACAATAACAATCACGTCAATAAATCTGAATCATTTCCAAACTATATATTTTAGAGTATAAGTAAAACAGTATTAGCCTTATTTATCAGTTAAAAACTTCACCTCAGAGTATCTCTAAGTTACTCAGTTATCAGAGGCAGATCCGGACTTTCTCTCCTCCACCTCTTCTACTAAAACACATTGATATCTAGCGGAAGGAAGGTTAAAGTCTTCTTGTGAAAATACATAATTTTTGAAATGATGTTCATTTGAAGAAGCTAGATGTGTCCTTGGACTTGAAGGTACCCACTGACGAACTACGTATCTGCCACAGAGGCTGTAAGGGGTAAAGAAGACAGATGGACGTTGCAAACATTTTTCCAGACGTTTATTACACTTCCCTTCATCACAACAGGTAAAGCCATGCCTTTGTAGGGTTAGTCACCACCACGAGAAAAGTCAGGCAATGTTTCTTATTGGTTTCACTGAAGTCAAATCATGGCAAAATGTGACCGAATTAATTCAACCGGCAGATGAGCTTCTCTGAGGGCACTGCAGAGCTGGGTCTGTATTTGCCCATATGGGTCCAGTTTGCCCATTTGTGACATGGAATATTGCCTATCACTACAGACCATTGCCAACAGTTCAACCACAGAAACCCAAGGAGTCACAGCAGTAAGTATTAGAAATCTCTACTACTCTATTCCAGTTACTGACTGGCAGCTGGAGCTGTTAAAAGTTGATCCTTGTAAGGAAGATGCTCAGAAGTGCACCAAAAGCACAGACCTTTCAGTATTCTGAAACAAAATTTCCTCCTTGTCCTCTCTCCAGCTGGAGAGGGCTGCTGCCAGGCTGGTCAATCTCATATCTGAGTTTATTTTCTAGACTAGTAGCACACTCCTCTTGGGAACACGAATTGAATGTAGTATTGCAGAATCACAGAATGATGAGGTTCTAGAGATCATCTTGTCCAACCCCCCTGCTCAAGCAGGGACACCTAGAGCATGTGACACAGGACTGCATCCAGGTGGGTTTGGAAGATCTCCAGAGAAGGAGACTCCACAACCTCTCTGAGCAGCCTGTTCCAGGGCTCTGTCACCCTTACAGTGAAGTTCTTCCTCAGATGGAGATGAAACTTCCTGTGTTTCAACTTGCACCCATTATCCCTTGTCCTGTCGCTGGCCACCACGGAGAAGAGTTTGGCCCCATTCCCTTTACATTCTCTGCTCGGGTATTTGTACATGTTGATAAGATCCACCCTCAGTCTTCTCTTCTCCAGACTAAACAGGCCTAGCTCGCTTAGTCTTGCCTCACACAAAAAATGTTTGACTCCCTTAATTATCCTATAGATATAATATATATAGCTTATTTGAGCCAAAAAGCATCTTTGGAGGAGTAATAGTAATGCTATTACTGATCAAAATCTTCTCTTCTCCTAACCCCAGGTAGATAATTTTGGCATCCTTAAATGCTATTAGAACATTAAGAGTCTTGAGGAATAAAATAGAGGAATCCCAGTTGTAAGAGGTCATCATTCACTTATGTTGCAATCTTCAGTCTAGTCTCCAAACTACCCATATCCACGTCAGCACTGGGAGATCATGGATTGCTCCATTGTTTTTTTTCATCATCCTAGACAAGATCTAAAGAGATATAGAAGAAGGTGGTGTACAGAGAGACCAAGTAATATGCCCAGCTTGGTACAGCATGTTAGATGTGCAACATTCTCTTTCCACTCCTCTGGAGGAGAACCAAAGATTGTTCTGCTAATGCATCAGAGCAGGAAGTTAAGTACTCAGTATGAACTAATGTATTTTTTTCAGGTGCAGCTAGAAGAACTGTTTCTGAATAAAACAAACCCCAGTAATATTATCAGTTTACTTAATTCGAAGGAAAAGCTCTATCTTTCTTAGAGAACCCTGTTGCAAGGACTTTGATGTTTAGATATAATAAGACTATAGGCTATAGAAATAACAAAGTACTTCATTATATACTGGATTCTGGAGAATGTAGAATGGGAGGGTTTCTTTCTGTAGGTTACTTGCAGAAGCATAAGAAAAATAATTGTCAGAAACTACAATGTGTAATCTTTCAGCTCTTTTCCTTCTGGCTGAAGAATCTTTTGGCTTCTTAATTTAGGAAACATCTACTAACAATGTGAACATAATTAAGAACACAGAAAGAAACCTTAAAAATTAAATCATCGCATAGTATACAAAATTTAGTTAGCAAGAGTTAGATTTGTCTGTCAGATGTTGAAATGTTTAGTAATATTTGCAGATGGTACCCAATTAATAACTATGTTTTCAGGATGACAAATCAGCAGCCATATGCATTTGATAAGAGTGCTAGACCTTCAGATATTATGCAATAATTATTAAAAAAAATCCATGTCTTGCTGTCAACATTTTTTTTTTCAAATTGAGGAGTGCCTTATCTCATTGGACTGAAAGCTAGTAACATCACTTCTCTACTAGTTAAATGAAGCCAGCAAGCCTATAGCTTAGGCTAGAAAATTATCAATGTTCTGACAAAAACAGTCTAAGTACTTTTTTTTTTTCCTTTGGCTTCAGAAGGAGCCACTTCATTATTCTGGCAGAATCAGAGGCCAGAAGAGGAGACAGCTGGCTGACATACAGTCCAGATAACAGGAAGGTCATGCTGTTTGGCACGTGAAAGCATTTTGAAGAACAGGCAGAATTTACAACGCTTCTTCAGGTGAATGCATCTGCCAGTCTACAGGTAGAGTAATGTACATCTCTGTGCCTGTCAGGCTGACCTTGGTTCATCTGGTTCTTTCCCTCTAACACAAATTCGTATAACCAAGATATCACATGGCATTTTCTCAACACAAAAATAGCACGCGCATTATTTCAAAGACTGATCTACTGCTGTATATGTGGGACACTCCACAAAACCCACTGAGAATTCCAGGTAATAGAAGGGAAAACATCATAGTAGTCATCTCCAAATTTTATAATAGATACCAATCCTGTTGCAAGGGAAGCTAAAGGTCTCAATTACATATAGAAAGTTAAAAAGGAGCTCCTCAATATCCACTTTTTCAGGCAATCTCAGAGGTATCTTTTTTAACCCTGAGAAAGCCTAGGTTTGTTTCCCATTATGAAAAAAAGTTCCACACACACCTATCTTTGCATAAATCTGTAATTTAAAATTACCTTCCATTCAAAACCTATCTATTGGTGCAGTAAGATTAAGGCTGAGATAGAAGTTCTACTTCCCTGGCAATAGGCAGAAAAACAAAATCAGCTTACTAAATGAATAAGCTTTTACATATTTAACCTTAGATTTCTGTTCACATGCCTCTTGTTTTACGCAGAATTTTAGGAGATTATCTTACCTCATTAAGATACACATCTTTTGTCAACCATAGATGTGGAATAAAAGTTTTGCAAAATCTGATTAGCTCTTATTCTTAGTCTGTAAAATAATTTTTAAACATATGCAATGTAGCTTACTCTATTATTTACTTCATAAAATAGAGATTTGGATAAAATGACCTCTTCACAGCAGAAGCCAAATATCAACAAAACACAACATTCAACTGAAAAAAAAAAAAAAAAGGGAAGAAGAAGGCATCTTGAGCAGTTTCAACCAAGAAAGTTTTAAAGGAAGGGTAACAGCTTTTCTACTATCAGCAAAGAAAAATGTGCTGCTTTGGAATAGGTAATGGTGACTGACCCACATAAGTTGCTGCATATTTTATCACATTACATGTATTAACTTTCAACATCCACATGAAGTAAAACAGCTTGACTTAAGTAAAAACAAAAAGTATCGTGAGCTTTCTCTGCTTTGTGCATTACAAAAGATTTTAGAAGGAATTTCATTTGTTACTTATGTTTGTAAGCTACACTCTGTTTTGTTTACATTTGCATACTACTACAGAGGCAGCGTAACTCAGTCATTTATTGAAATAATGGAAATTATCCTCTCAGAGAAGAACTGCCTTTTCTGTGCTGGAAGAAATGCTGCCGCTATCTGTTCTCCTGATGGATTAAAAGATTATATAGTAACACACTGTGAATACGGACCCTTCGTAATAGAGACAGCTAGTTTACTAGATTCCAAAGAAATGTTAGTAGTTGCGGCAAACAGCTTTATATCTTACATCCTACGCCTGGAAGACTTCAGAACACACTATCTGAGAATATTCTGCAATTCAGGAAGGTTTTTTTGTTGTTGGCCCCACACACACATCCTTTTTTTGCCTCTTCAAAGCCTTTGGAGCGGCATTAAGAATAAGAGTTTCCCAGTAATACAATACTTGCAATTATCAACACATTGCAATTATTAACCATACATTTTTTGTTTGAGGAGCAGCGCATTTTTAGCATTAGTTTCCCCTCTGGTATTTAAGCTACTTACTGTATTTTCATGCAAATATGAAAATCTCTATGTCTGTTCATTTTAAAACCATATTAAAATACATATCTTAACCGAACTTTCCATCTTAAAACCACATTTTTCTTCTCATAGCTCCCCTCTGAACAATGAACAAGGCTTATGTGGACCTTCAGTAGGTTCACATAGCTTTTTCTTCTCTCACCCTGATATAAAGCAGCAAAATGTTGACAAAGTTACTGAAATAGAAGAAATAAAAAAACCCAGTAAGCAATTCATAGCAAGTTGATTTCTTAAGCAAAATAGCAAGAATTTGAATTATTCAAACATGACCAGCAAATAGCAAGGGAAAAGATAAGTGTGTGGAGAAACACTCTAAGATCTTTCTTTGCTGGGAGGCAGCAGCAGTAATAACCAACTCAACCTCTTGCTAAAAATGCTATTTCCCTGCCTGCTTTTCAAGAGGACCCTTGTAGAAAATCCACACATCACTCAGCTTTACTGAATGCTGAAATGAAATATAGATGCCCACTGTCACACAGCTATATTGATTATGAGCAAAAATGTGATCATTTTGCATTAACTTGCCCCACAGCACTGGAGTTCCATCAAAGCATCAGAAGGAAATTAATGCTTTCATATTGTGCCTAAGAAAAATATGAGATGTTGTTCACTTTGCCCTCTAGACAAAGAGGTATATGCCAGTAGCGGAGAGGCAATAGCTTTCAGAAGAGAACATCAACTCTACACTTTTATTAAAATCATTATTTAATGTGCAAAAAATAATGAAGGCACAGCCTTGGCATTTAAAACAGCAATTTGTAGCCATTACATCTTATATCATGAAGCTTATTTTGTAAGAAGACAGTCTTTCTCAAATTAAAAATTCATCAACTCCCACAGATTATGTAGTCCTTAAAATGATGCCATTTCATGAAGATTTATTCCAGATAAACAAAAGAACTTGTAAAGTGGCACATATAAAATACCATTTCTTTGCTTTCTAGCCAAAAAGCCTTCCCTCTCCTTATCTTGCTAAGAAAATTCACACAAAGATTGACTAATACATTAATATTTTAGTAATTTCACCTTCCAGGGACATTCTGGATCTTAGTTTGCCACACTCCTGGTCCCCACTGTACTGTGAACACTGAAAAATAACAGTCATCAGTGTGTCTTTGTCCTCTTTTCACACTCAAAGGGGCAGAACATACAGCGAATGACAGTAGGAAAAAATCATCAGGCTTGAAAGGATCCTTCCAATCGACTAACGTGTAGCCCATTTTGACATGTAGATTCCTCTTTGATAGAAAAATGGGCAGTGAAATCCTGTTCTGCAGCAAGAATACTATTAAAAAGAGGGAAACTGGTGCAGCCCCACCCACTTAATACTTGCTATTCTGCTTTATATCCAAAAATGTTATACTTGTTTTCTATAATGCTACAGTGATTTTTAACTAGACCAAGCCGCACGACTCTGCTGAAAATTTTAATGTTTTAGAGAAGTGTTTTCCAAGATCTCTGTGGACTGACAAGAAGCTACAAAATAGCACAGTTATGTTATGTCTTACTAGTGGAGTTTTTAGTTAGAGGAAATGAGATTTACATGTGTATCAGCAACAGACCGAAAATGTACTTTATTTCCTTCCTATTTCAAGCTTTTATGTCATTATCATTTGAGCTACAACAGTGTCAAGAAGTTGGGATCTGTTTTGAAAAGAACACTGGAAGAGACTCGGTTCCTCCCCCACATTATTTTAACATATAGACCTGAATCTGCACAAAACGCCACCTGTAATTTAATTTTTTGTATTTTGAATAGGCAAGCTGATTTCAATCCCACTCCTCCTTTCAGCAGAAATAGTACATCTAAATTAATGTGTTTCAGAGTATCGCCTCTATTGTCTTCTAAATGGCTATATTAAAAACATCTCTCACATGGAGCATTCCAGTTATAATGGCAATTCTGTGAATGCAGCTTTTTCTATATCCTTCTGTGATCTCTAAACCTACCACATAAGATTTTAATTAGAGGCTGCAATATTTTATCAAGAGACAAAAGCATGACATTCATTATTTTATTTTCCATTTAACAACGTCTTGCTCTTTAGATATATCTGCCAACAACTGTCATCGGGATCAGGAGGCCCAATCTCCAAACGAATGGCTATGGTACATAAACCTTCTATTAATCCTACAAAAGATGTTTACTCAGAAGTTTTGCAGACTCCTACAACATTTCATGGAACTGCACAGGAAATCTACTTCCATCTACAAAACGATCTGACTATATGCTCACGAAATTGCTGAGTTTGAGATTTATTTGAAATTGTAGAATTCAAATTGTAAATTAAAATTTAAGCAATAACTAAAGAATGTAGCAACTTTGAACATGGCTGTAATATACACAGACTATACGATTAATGAAAATTAAGCAGAACCAGCTTGAAGACATATCAGGTTGCTGTACTCTTCACACCGATAGCCGCATGAGGCATTTGAAAATGAAGGCCATCATCACAGACTAGTAAAATGAGAAGAGTTAGGTGGTAAGCCTCAAATTCTGACTTGCAGGTGCCAGGAGTCTGTCATACATTCCTTTAATCAAATGTTACAAATATCCATTCAAAAAGCCAATCTAAAATCAATTTGGTGCACATAATGAAGAATACCATATAAAGTTATCAGAAATAAATTAAATGTAATGAATTTCATGTTGCTAATTGGAAAGACAGAATCTCAGTTATTGCACATTATTTCAATTTGAACATTTTCACAATGAAATCCACATAACCCTGCACAAGCTCAGAAACATTACTGTATAAGCATCACTGACATTTAGGTCCCTGCTTTGTTAGCATATGTTACTTGTGATTCTTGTCGTCTTTGAAGCAAATAGGAATGTAATAACCCCTATCCAAGAGACAGATTGCAGAGAAAGAGAGAAAACAGCTAGTACCTTGATGCTTCAGAAAATAGTTTCACAAGTTGGAGGCTGCTTAAATACCTAAGGTATAAACATAACAGCCCTCTCCAGATTATTCTGACACCAGTGGAAGCTTTCTCTTCATGCAGCAGAGAATTTCTAAATCTATTTGCAGAGTTAAGGGAAAAAAAAGAATGCTAAAATTCAGTCAGTAGAATAAAAGTGAATGGTTTTATTTTTTATTTTTTGCTTTTTATAAAGGATATCTCAGCTGGCAGAGCATGTTGTTTCTTGAAGAACAGACAAGTCTACACAGCTGTCAGGCTGCCCTGCATGCCAGTTAAGAGTTCCATTGTAACATTATTAATAAATTATTCCAAATCAAAGTGCATATCAAGGTTTTGAGTCCTGCTAGGTAAGCATCCATTTCAAGCTGTACATCCTCTTTACCATACACACCTGCTTCACTTAAAGTTAGAGGACCTCAGATGGACAGAGAGAGGTGCAAGAGAGCGACTTGTTTTTTTCTACTAAAAAAAAAATGAAGCATGTAATCAAAATAAAGACATAAATGAAATCTTATTTTTATACTGCATACAGTTTCATGAGTATTAGTGCTGCGGACTTCCTTTAATGCTTAAATTCAGGAAAGGAAGTAAAAATTACTATCTCTTCACTATATAAACATTTCTGAAGTGATAAACATGAAAAGGATTAAAGGATTCCTAAAGAAAAAATAAAATAGTTTTAAAATCAGAAAAAAAAGAATTTGGTTATACATTGTAAAAGTGAAACACATCAGATTGAGCAAGCAGGGTTTTTTCCAGTATATTTCTTCAACATTGTGCTCACCATTTCTCTTAAAGTCCAGCAAACATCTGAAATGATTATGTATTCAAGAATAGTATATTTGCTGAAAGAAAGATAAATACTTCTTTAGCCTGAAACTCAATTTGTGGTTGAATGATTAATGTCATCTAGGTCTTGCAATTACATAAGTTTGGATGTCACCCAGGGGGTTCAGGTTGTCATGCCAGGAAAAGTACACATATTTCTTATGAATTCAGTGCACGACAGGGCACAAGCCCTTAGGTGGAGTACAGGCTCCCTCTATAGCCAGAATCAAGCAACCAACATTGTCTGGAATGACCACTATGATTTTCCTTTAAACTACAGTTTCTGTATGGAAAAGCAAAACCATTACTACATAACCTATCTGGCACACTGTCTTTCTTCCAGTAATTTTTTTTTTTACTATATACTTACTATTCTAAAGCAGCAAACTCGCTAAAGAACAAAATATATAAAGCATGATTAATTGAATACAGAGTTTATATTTGGTAACTTCATCCTGCTTGATATTAACATTTCAGATGAATTCCTCTTCCATCATATTCTCATTAAAAACCATATAAATATGAGCCAACTCAAGTAACAAGTATTTTAAGCAGTACAAATCCCTTGTTATTTTCCTGTTTTTTTCAGCTTTGTGATCTCACAAACTAGGTACTACAATATTTACTTTTCCAATCATGGCTTTGTCATCTTCCCTGCATGGACACCTGTCAGACTAGTCTAGTTTGTCCCAGGCCCAGGAGCTCAAAATAGAACACCTGGCCAGAAACATCTAAACCAGCTCTGCACAGCTGCCAGGCTACAAGTAGCCCTTTAAGGTTTAATATTCAACAAGCCACAAGATAATCTGCCCAACCGGTTGTTCTGGATGGAAAGTTTTCATGTTAATGTTCCTGGTCTTTAAATTTAAAGTTCATTTTGCTAGCTCTCCAAATTTATAAGTGCATTTGATGGACTAGTATGCGCCAGGACTAGCTACACTTAAGGGAGGGATACTGCTGAGGTATAGGAGACTCCAAAAAGCAGTGAAGAAAGTTTTCTAAACCATATCTCATCTGCCCTTGACAAATGCCTGTGTTCTAGTTCATTTAAGGCAGTCATTTAAATACATTTAAATCACGTTGAGAGATGTAAGCTCATTTGCTCTCTTTTGCTACAAAACAGACGAAAAAAGAATTTACACAGCTAAGGACATCAAAGAAGGTGTTTAAGAAACACCTTATTCCTTATTCCTGTGAGCAGGGACACATACCCTGATGAGTGCTCCTGTGTAAGCACCTTTAGTTCCTCCCAGAGCAAAGTCAAATATATTTAAAAAACTTAAAAGGCCTTTAAAACAACCTGCTTAACTTTGCCCTTAAAGGGATTAAATGTACTCACACAGCAAATTACTGGATCTCAGTTAGAAGCCAAACAATAATTCCCAGAGGTAGCAAAGAGCAATAACCTGCATTTGCTCAGTACCTCTCTCCCTGTCCTTGGGAGGGAGGGGACTGAGGTTTGGAGCAGGCAGGTTCCTGTCACAGCAATCTTGACCCCATTCCAGGTGCCAAGCACCTCTCCAAAGTGCACTCGCCAAGCCTCACGCGACAGCCCCCTCAGAGCCACCCAGCAGGACATGCTGCAGTGGGAAACCATCACACTATCACCAATGCCTTTAGCTGTTAAGCTGATTCTGTCATCTTCTATCTCAGCTTCTAAATTCTCCTTCTCTCCGTAGCTCTAACACCATCTATATAATCAGCTATCTGTGCAAACTACTCCCCATATGACAGGTCGTTGACAGATTCAATGCTATCTTGCAGAAGTTGGGAATATTCTTTACTATCTATATATGCTGCAATCATTTCACAAAGCAATTTTAAATTAAGACGTTATACACAATAAACACCAATTACCCCAGTGGAAAAAAACAAATGATTTAGAAGTGTTAATGTGGGCAGTGGATCATGCCAAACAGATTAGCTAATGATCAGTTTAATTTTGTTATAACCACCCAGTGGACATCACACAACAAATAAGAACCGAAGACACCTCACTACCAAATCTTAGCCAATTTATGTCAAAACACCATATTTAAAAAGGCAAAATAAGATTCATAATTGGCATCCAACCATTCTGAAAACAAGAAATAATCAGCACACGCAGTCTTGCCCTCAGTGCTGGCTATATTCATTACTTCTGGAATACAGAGTTTATTCTTTGCAGATAAGCTGTGGTTGACGGCAAAACTGGTAGAAGTGCTGCTGCTAGAGCAGACTTACATTGACATTCAAACCGTCTGGACAAGTAAGTCAACAGGAAACTTGTGAAAGTCTAATGCCAAAGTCTTGCACCTGGAATGGAATAACCATATGCACCAGTATTAGCTAGGGCCAACCAGTCTGACAGAAACCTGACAGAGAAGGACTGAAGCATCTCTGATATGAGGAACAGGCTGTGAGAAGCAGGACTGCTCTGCCTGAAGAAGAGGCAGCTCAGGGGGATCTTACCAATTTGTGTAAATACCAAGTAGGGATGGAAGGAAGAAGATGGAGCCAGATTCTTCTAAGCGGTGTCAGGACAAGACAGGACAAGAGGCAACCAACAGAAACGGAAACAGGAGATTCCACATAAGCAAAGGTAAAATGCCTGCTAAAATAAAGTCACAAGTCTACTTGGATTCCAGGAGTCTCTTCTGATAGATGCCTAAACATTTCTTAAAAGAACTTAATCTGCTGTAACAAGATGATTAGCCTAGTCCGTCACACATAGTTCATACTTTTAAAAGCTATAGAAGTACAGATTTTTTTCACTACTTCTGAACAGAGGCATTACAACTTTCTTTTCTACAGTCACAGAATTTCGTCCAATTCAGAAAGAAGATACTTTTACAGAAGTGCTCCCTCTCCTCTCTTGTAGAAATAGAAAGAAAAGAAACCGTACTGTTAGGAGCTAAACATAAGATGTTTCAAAACCTACCAATCAAGATATAATGTACGGTGAAGACTGTTCTCACTATCCCTCACCGTACTTGGGATCTTCCTCTGTTGGGGCAACCTATGAGACTCAGAGCCTAAAAGCAGGCAATGGGGAACTTCTCCACAGAATTACTTAACTTTTTTAGATGTCTGAAGGCCCCTCTTATAGATGAAGTTATCAATATATAACAAATACAAGAAAGACATAAAAATAGATATAACATTGTAGCAAACAGGTGGACTTGACAGGAGAAATATTGGCTGTTCCGATGTCTGGAAGTGCATTCAATAATCTTCCTTGATGATTAATATATCCCACATGCAAAAGCTTGCATAAAAGACCAAGCAACAGCTGTAACTTACTGAAGCAGGTAAGACAGCTCAGCAGTATAAGCCATCCAAGTTGTAAAATGACAAAGTATTAGTTCCCATCCATTTAATTACAGTTTAAACTTTCCAATCTGACACAGTAATAAATTGAAAAATGCTGCATTACTGGCACTTTTTTCTTTAAGACAGATGTTGTACATGGTATATTGTGGACCTTCACCATCTCTCCGTCTTTCTGTCTACTGCCTGGGTAACAGGATGTTTCATTTTAATGAAAAATACATTAGTGCATTAAGATAAGGTCATCAGTTGTTAAGTTAAATGCAATTTCTGTAATAAAATTAATTGTATAGTCCACATAAAAGTCTTTATGTGGGTTAAATGCTTTTAATTGCTACCTAAATTTTGTTCAACTGAATACATAAATGGAGTATTTCCCTATAAAAAAGAATGCATACACTGTAAAATGTCTTTACAATATTTTACGATGCACCTTCTATATTCTATACTACAATACAGGAAGTGGCCATCAGTCAGTGGTCATTGGATTTAAAATCTATACAAGTCTCTTGAACGAGGTTGAGGGAAGGAAGCAGCAGAGAGGACTGCAGTCTGTGCAGTCTCTGAAACCTGGGTTTGAGGCCTCTTGTCCGAGTGTCCCATGTAACCGCAAATTACTGTTCAAGTCCCAGATGTAGATGTTCAGCTCTTCATTGAGGGTGGAGAATCCCTCCTCTCAGCTCAGGTTATGGACTTTAAGACAATGAAAGTGAGAATCTGAAGATCATTTTGACCAGTCTAATTTAGGTTTAGAAGGGTATCTGCACAAAGCAAACTGTCCAACTAGATGAACAGGGGTCCCGTTGGGGTCTGGGTATTAAGATGCCACAACTTCTCTAGGCAACCTGAGATACAATTTTAAGATGGAAATTATTTTGTGCACAGTTATTAGTCAATCCAGGAACGCAGTTAGAGCCTATGTTTACTTTATACACAGGCCAAATCACTAGCTACTGTGCTTCCTTGACATATTGAACAAGTAGAATACACAAGTGAAGGACATCTGGTGACTCAGTACTAACAGTTATATTTTTCTGATACACGGGACAAAATACTGATCAAGTTCTCAATCTCATTTAAAAGCAAAGATGAAAGCCATGAAATCTTAAGGCTTGTTTTTGTTTTTGTTTGTTTGTTTAAGTAATCACACTGTTCTGCAGATACACTGTACAGGCCAGAGGACTTCTTTTTCTAGTGAGATGACCTGAGAATTTTACTTCACCTAGGATTCAAATTATTCTTTTTTCATTTCCTATATTTTTTTTCCTCATTTCAGCCACTGAAGACGCAAAATAATCAACTAATTGATCTCTAACACAAATACAATTGAAGAGCATAATGATAGTTCTCGGGAGTTGGTCCATTACTTTACAGTTTAATTCAGTGTGCATATATCTTCTATGTATTTTTCAGCTGTATGCACCTTGACTCTGAATCCATAAAAAAAAAGCAGTAAAATATACTGAGGGAAGCAAGAGTCCTCTAAGATCTAGCAACATAGACTGAAATAATTATCTGAAAAATATCTGAAGTTCTGGTAATAGAAACTTTTGAACTAGCACTAAGACCAAACTAATGAAATCTGTACCTGAGCATGTGATGGCTGCCTGCAACATCCCCAAAGCTATTATTTGAAAAATATCAGTCCTGGAAGATTTTAATTAAAATTGTTTAAACTTAACACTTAACAAGTGTTTCAAAAATTGCTTATAAATGTACCATTTAATAAGCCAAGTCTAACAAGATTTTTATTCATTCAAAAAGAATTTTAAAACATGCCTCCACTTCCTTGTGGCTATAATAATTCTCATTCTTATCAAATTGCAGTCATTTGAACACTTCCTTTTTGATTTCTTGCCCAAAATAATTATCTATCAAATGAAATTTTGTAGTTTCAAGTTCTATAATGAAAAATGTATTTCACTCTGCAAGTTTTCTCTCTATAAAGCTTTTTTTTTTAATTGAGTGTTTTGAGTATCCATGACCTCTTAAGACTATTCAAATGCAGCTAGACCTGAAAATTTTGATTTTTGACCAAATACAGCTTTCTCGCTCACTATAGTGTTACACTTTGCCCTTCCTCTCCCTGCAATAAATAAATAAATATAAAAGGAACACTGCATGATTCCAAGAGCAACATTTCAAATCATTTCTAAGGTACAGTAGAAAATATGCAGTTTTCACAAACAGGCTCCACATTAATTACGATTGCTCTACTGTTAATGCAGTCTGCATATGCACATGTCAACTTCTATGAGAAGAAAGGGCTAGAGACCCTATTTCAGATCCCACAACACAAAACATTGCCCTGTTAACTCATTGCCACCTCTTTTCTGAGTAAAAACAGATCACAAATCAACGTCACAGTGGAAGACAATACAACTAACATGAATTGAAATACATTTCAAATGAAAATTCCCTTAGTTTCCATATGCTGATGTGGAATTTATACTAACCAAAAGTTTGCAAGATCTCCTAAAATCTTAGCACAATGTTTACTTATTAGGGAGCAGCTCTTCCTCAAGTCTCTATTTTAAATAGAACCCAGTGCAGGACTCTGGAAGGAAACCAAGTATTCTGTATTTAGATATCTACATTTTCCAGTTTTCATTATATCAGAAATAACATAAAACCCAAGATGACCATATTACAGCAAGTCTCCAGAGGAATCGAAGGACTGAAATGTAAATGAAGACTATGTACACCAGTACCACCTAGTGATAAGTACGTCAAAAACGCAATTATGCCGCTGCATCAGGCTATTAGTCAGCTGTCATGCTGTGCTAGCAAATGGAAATGAATCTTTTTCTTAGTGATCTGCATGGAGAACTGGGTCAGAACATGGAGGTAGGGCCCGGGTACACCGGGCTGGGGCTCTGCTTCCAGGTATGGTCACCTAGTCTGCCTCTGAGGAAGCAACTACTTATTCCTGCCAGCTGTTTATCAGCAAGTGACTGTATTTTGCTCATCCTTTGGTTCTGTGTACATAGCACAGCAGGGTGTCACCAGCACCTGACCTAGCACTGTACCCTCCAAAACTGGCATGGGTCTGATCTGTGAGCTCCTCTGCCAAACAGGCCCTCTCTTACAGGGGTCAGGGCTACAGAAAGTATAGAAAATCATAGAATAATTTAGGCTAAGTAAGCCTGCAGCCCAGTTATACAGTATTGCCATTATTAACAACAAGCTCTGTACAGTGCTTGCAAGGCCTCAGGACTGACACTGCCAGGTGTGCTTTGTTTAGACTTGTTTTTAACCTGCCTGGAACTTTGTTTTCATTTTTTTTTAATAGCTATAAACATTTTTATTTGTGTGATTATGGCTAATTTGCTTTACTTTTGCATGTAGTATTGTGGTACAGATTTATACTTGTAGTAAGGATGACTACCTATACTAGCTGAAAAAAAAAAAAAAAGGGAACTAGTGTGACAGCAGAAGCCTTGAGAAGACTGAACATGGTGTGGAGAGCCCAGGGACAGCATGGTAAGAGAAGGGGTGTGCTTTGGCACTGGGTACCAAAAGCTATAAACAGCTCACCCATATTTAAAGAAATGCAGACCTAATGCTGGCAAGAATGGGTTGGCAGAATCAAAACAGAATCAAAAAGAAGCACCTAACGTACACAAAACTCACCTTGATTAGGAAACTCAGATCTAACCCAAGTTGCAGACTAACAGAAGAGCAAGGTGTAAACACCTGCTACCAAATATATAAAAATGATCCCAGGCGAAAGCTGAATTGAGGGTCCCACCCTCCACTACCTCCAGACTGAAGCCACTCCAGACCCAGCAGAGTTGTATAAGGGTGGGCATAACAATTTTAACTTCATTAATACGATCAAGACTTTACTGTATAGAAGTATGCTTTCTTTCTTTTTTCTTGTAATGATTACAACTGGATTAATAATGATTCTTGGATTAGACTGTTAATATTTCAATTATGATGGCAAAAAAATCCTGATGTTCTTCCTAGTTTCTCTCACTAGGTGGACTTTCCTGCTTTGCCTTAGAAGAGAGACTAACTACCAGAAGGGACCTGTGGAGGTCATCTATTCCAATTCCCTACTCAGAGAAAAGCTAATGCCAGTTATACCAGGTTGCTCAAAACTTGATCAAACCACTATTAAGAAAACTTAAGAAACCAGATATCCTGTAAAGGCATTTGCTTTTATCATCAGTGAACTTGAGAAAAGGTATCAGCTTCTTTGTGTAGCCATTACATACGTAGGAGATGTATTTCCAAATATAGTTCCCCAGGTTTGCGGATCCAAAGCCACAAAGTAGTTTGGAGCCACAAAAGCGCTTGGCACAATCTGCCTGCACTTTAGGCCTTCAGTAGACATAAATGTTCAAGCAGAACAAATTTTAAAGAAAAATTCCAACCAGCATTATCCTGGAGCTGATCTCACTGAGCTGACAGACCTTTTGTAAATTGATAAATTAGTTCTAAAGGACAGTAATAGTTTTCTCCAGAGATATGACAAATTGTTCTCTTCTTGAACTTCCCGTATATTTATGAATGCATTTGTTCAGGACAGTACTACAAATCTAAGCTTACGATGAGCGGTTTTAATTTCCTAGTCTCAAAAGAGCAGCAAAGCAGACAAACCTGATCACTCCGTCTTTGATCTTCCTTACTTGCAGACAAGATTAAGTTCTTCTCCCATTACTTAATCACTTAAGCAATACTCTAAGATTCCCAAGGGTAAAGACATTAGCTACTGATCAGCCTTTTTTTTTTTTTATAGAGAAATTAGAATTTATAAAATACTGTTTATAAAATATTGTTAGCTTAGACAGTCTGGATTAGACTTTCCAAAGTTTTCTGACAATTTAGGAGCATAGCTTGCATTGGGTACTTTTAATATCATAAACTACTAATTTAAGATTTAGTTTTATAATGTTTCATGTTAAATATATGCTTGCTTACTTCCAGGCTAGGGGAAAATGTTCTTACAGTCTGGAAATGGAAGAGTCCGTTCAACTAAAATGGTTAATGTGTGCAGAACAGTAAGAGTTTAAGATAATGGTTTACAAAAGATGTATCAGTTCCCTATGGACTCTTTCCGCCTCCACTCTACCCAGGTTAAATTACATTAAACCTCGAGATTTCTCAGTTTGTGGAAGGATTGAATCCTCAAGAAAACAGCGCAAAGTCTTCCCATGCTCAGTGTACTTTTTTTTTAAAAAAAAAACATAACTGCATTTTTATATTTCCAGAGCTATTAAATTCTTCCCATGAAAGCTAAAGAAAGGGCTTTTTGATCCTGGATACAGTGACAACGTGTACTATACTTTACACAATACTATACACCACGTAATGATGACAAATACATGGGATTAATGCTAAACTCATCCAAGACACTTTGTGATATCCTCATCTAGTCAAGTATATTCTCCAAATAAACTTATACAAAGCAAAACGAATGTTATGTTATGGATTTTGGCATGATACCATAGTGATTTTCAACTTGATAGTATGCCATGATTCAGGATAGATATTAATTGGAGTATAAATTGTACAGATGCACATTTTGCATTAAGCGACCTTTTTCTTCCAAGGTCTTATAGGATCATTTATCCCCAAAAAGACTGCTCTGTGAAAAACTAATCCTGATCGTGCAAAGTTCAGTACTGCTTAGATACCGTAAATACATTTTTAGACCTATTATTCTTAAAATCAAACCATTTAAACTAACAAGCATTTCTAATGGCTCTTCAAGTAAATGTTTGTTTAACATATCATACTTCAAATTTGTTATTGCAATTCCTGATGACACTACCAGAAGGTACTCTCTGAAAGGAATGAATAGGTGGTAATCACCACTATGTAAATGCACAAATAATAAATTCAGTGCTTCTGTACTCTATATTACTAGCGCGATACAGTATAGAAGCAAGTACAACCATTTCCCTTGCCTATTCCATAAGGAGACAACACCTTTAATAGTCTTATATTCACAAGGGATGAATCAATGAGTCCAAGCAGTTCTCCAAAATTGAATTAAAAAGAAAAGAATTAGGGAACTCACATTATGTCCGAACTAGAAATTTACTCATAGCACAAAAAGTGATTCAAAAAAACCCAAGAAACTTTGAAGCTTATCAATATCATTACTTACTTAAATGTCACTATTTCCAATTGAATTTAAATATTTCCTTAGTAAATAAATAACTACCTAGCACTGAATAACTGTCTGAATGAAGTCCAGGTGAAAGGGAAAGGGAGAAAGTTCTAAGATTTAGCATCAAGAACAAAGTTTCTAATACTTCATACACATGTCTTTTAATTGACCTGCTGCTGTGAATTTTCTTCCCAAGCCTAATTCTGGTCTTTGGTTTCTTAAATAGCTTCTCCACACCTCTATCATCACCCAACCTTTTTTCCTTCTTTTAATAAAAACACCAATTCTGGTCTGATACAAGAAATTTAGTTTATACCAGAGAATAAGCAGCTTTGTGCTTCTTCATACTACATATTGCGCTTGGATGGCATATTCTATGCACTAACAAAAATCAATCTTACAATCACTTTTTCTGATTCTTTAAACTCTATTTCTGTATGAAATAGGAAGGAAAGGAAACTTATTTTAGTAAGGCTGCCAATAGGCTGAATCAACCAGATATCTATCTTACCTATCTATCTAGATATCATTTGTTTGCGTCCCTCTCTATTCTGACTGTACACCAATCGTAAACGAACTGAGATCAATGATCTTTGTTTGTTTTGGTGGATTTGGAGATTGAATAATGCCTGCAATACTGGGGTCTTGCTCCATGTTTTAGGTTCTTCAGATTACAAGAGTTCATACAAGCACTTGCAGGGACAGCTATAGCACCTACATATGACAAGGCACAGTCCGTGGTGAGGCAGCAGGGAAAGAACATGCTTTAGGTAACAAAACTAAGAGTCTGGAACATTATAAATTAGTCTGTGGCTACTTTTATAATTCAAGCCTTTTATGTCACCTTCTTTTCCTGTAAGAGGTATGGCATTACCTTTTACTACTTACAGCTGTTGGTGTATAATTAGAGGTACCTAGGAACACCTCAGGTACCATAGCAGTACAGTTCTCCTCAAGAGTTCGTAGATATCTAGCTGGTCTTGAGCATTAGCAGCTCCCAATCCCTAGATCTTTCGAAAGGTTATTCAGTCAGAGAGAAGGGTTTGTTATAGATTTCCCTACTACTCCCTGTGCATCTGCTCTTCTTTCCACTTCTCCCCCAGTTTCAGTGATAGTGTTACTATTATTCAACCAAATTAAAAAGATGTGTCACCTCGGACACAAACCATTTCAGCTGAAGGTCTCAGGTCATTATTCTCCACTCCTGCGCTCTGTCTACCTATTCCGGGAGGCGAAAATACTCATTGCCAAAGTACTCTGTTCTAAGAAGTTATATGGTCAACTAGACCCAGATAGATCAGTTTGCTCTGAAAAATCTCAAGTTAATAAACTTTTTTCTTTTCAGAGCAGCCCTCACTGTTCTTGGATTTAGAGTTTTAGACAGTACAATTCTAATAGGTTTTGAAACATGATTGACTTATGTTCTGTCATGTTATTGGATAATATGGTAAATTCAATATGATTCATCACAGTATTCTATAAATATTGCAACAGATTATTAAAGCAGTAAAATCTCATGGCAGAAATTTAATGAGATCATGCCACATTTGTGTAAAAGCCAAGTGATAAATTGCAGAATCTGCAGTAGCTGTAACCATCTTAAGAAAAGTTTGCAGTTTCAAATCTTGCATTCTTTGGGCACAAAGCAAAAGTTTCCAAGATTTGGAGCTAGAGAAAAAGCATAGCATAACATGACATTAAAAATGATCTGACTGCACACTAGTCTTCTAAAAAGGGTTACTAGTCCTGCCTTATGCCATTTAGTATGGTATTCAAACAGGATATTAACATTCAGAAGTAGGAAAGACAAAGGTAGACCCACAGATTTCTTTGGCCTATTTCCTTCCTAGTTTGGTAGGTTCCAAAGTACTGATTGAATTTTCCCCCTTTTAATCAAAGTACTTCTGTAATGCTATCATTTCTTAATTTTCTTTTGCCAGACAGAGCTAATATAGCCCATAAAAAAAAAGCTATTTGCTGTTACTTTATTGTCGTAGAATTAGATTTTTTTAAAAAAAATAGAAAATAAGGGAAAGCATGAAGAAAAGAATACTTGTTTCTCACCAAAGTTTGGGAAGGAATTTGTATTCATGTGTACTGTATTTGTCTACAGTTCTAGGTACTGCTTATGGGGCTAGCATTTTGTAGATACGTACACATAAGCATCCATAAAAACATACAATTATTTGTTGCAAATATGTTTAATGATAAATTGATATAAAGTCTAACATCCAGATAGTAATTATTTTCCCCTTTCTTAGCTTTGTATGAGTAGCTATGGTAGATTGGGCCTCACAGATTTACCCATATGCTTTTATGAATGAAACAGAAAATTTACTATATATTATCATTATTCAACTTGAATAACAAGACATTGCAAACCATTCATGTATGAAATTATCTCTTTATATTTAAAGAAAGGCCTGATTTCATTATTTTTAAAAAATAAATTCTAAAAGAGCAGCACACAATCCAATTATTAATCATTAACAAACAAAGCAGATATCGGATAGGTTTTTGTTTCTGAAGTTTTATTTTTAAAATTAATCACATTTAGGAAGTGAAGGTGAAACAAAATACATGTATTTTAATATGCAACTGATAACAATATGCTATATGTATAAGTTGCTCTGTAATTCTAAAATTTCATGAGTGTTAATATTAGCAATTGACTGGCTCTTTGTCATATCCCTTAGTCATGTTAGGATTACTATGTAGATTTGTGCACCATGGTAGCTGCCATCGAGCTCTCTCCCAAATACTTTCATCAGGTCATTGACTCTTAAGACAGTCTGTTACATGAGATTTTGGGGAATCACAGAATGAAAATGTTTCATTCTGAAGCAAGATACAACCCTAAACAACCTTCTAACTAACTGCAACCATTGTGAACTTAATACATAAAGCCAGGGTTAGCCACATCCCCAGGCAGCTGCTTGAACCCACTTCTACCTGGTCTGCTGTGTCACAAACTGAAATCTACAGAGAATCTCCCAATCCCTTCCTTACTTGAACATCTGTTCAACAAGCAACTCATTCTTCCATGTTTGCAATTTTAATGTTGCCACCATGTGGTCACTCATAGTAAAGGAAAAACTTTTCCAAAAGAAACATCAGGGAAAATGTATTAAGAATTCTAAGAGGAAGGTTTTATAGTTCTAAAAATCTAAAAAGATTAAGTAAAATCTAGATTAAAAATGTAGATTAAGTAATAAATAGTTTCTTAGCCACATAATTTCAAAATAAGTATTTAAGTTTCTATATTTCTTTAGGAATATTTTATCATATGTGAAACGTATTAAACATATTAATTAAATTAAACATATTAATAAATGTATTAATTAAATGCATTAATTAATTAAATGTATTAAATGAATTAAACACTAACTTGAGTGAAGTGAATCTTGTTTTTTTTTTATGTTAACTCAAAGATCCTGAGCCTGCTACACCAAAAAAAAAAAAGAACTTTTCTTCTGAAGAAAAAAATTCTTCAATAATTTTTTCCAACAGGAACACTAAAAAAAAAAGTGTTTTCTCTATAATCAATATTTAGTATAAATATTGGAATTAATTGGAATTTGGGATTGGTATTAACTGAGATTTCTAGAGAGAAAATAAAAGTTTGCCTACCTGCTTGTTGTGCACATCCCAGGATGTGTATGTGTATATACATCATCTTATGCTTTCGAAAAAAAAATCAGACTATCTAGGTAGTTATCAGTTACTTTCCTCTGCTGGGAAATGAACCTGAAGATGATAGTCTCTTACCTCTCAGAAGGGATGCAGAGTCAGCAAGAGGATAATCATGACAAAAAACCAGATAGCATAAACAAAACAATGTGAAGTAATCCACAATGTTATTTTATTGACCAACTCTCCAAAACTCCATAAACTGTTCAAGTAGCAGGAGCAAACAAATCCAGCACCAGTCTTCTCTCTAGGCCTCCATAAGGAATCCAGGAATGCAGATTTCAATCATTTCTCTTTTGTAGTTTTGGAGAATTTGTGTAGCCACTGAAAGAATAAGAGTCCTGATAGGTAGTATACTCCTGCAGGACACAGGGCAACTGGATTTCCCTGAGAAAAACAAAGGCAAACCCAAAATACCTTTCAGCCCAAGGCTTACGGTTTTTACCTGTGAAATGGGAGGCATATTCCATCTACTCAAGACAAGGAGACCAGTGAATCCAACTCTTCCACAACCTTTGGCAAGTGCTCTAAACACCCTTGCTAAGGAAAATGGGACTAAAACCGTTTTAATCCATACCTGGCTTTCCTTTGAAATAAGTTATTCATTAGCAAAATACAATCCTTTTTAGGACTATTTTTTAAGTTATGGGAAGGAGAATGAGTACTCACAAAGCACACTCATTTCATCATCATTTAGCCTGATTTTTTTAAAAATTCGTCAACCTGCTAAACTGGAAGAATGAATTACTCTCACAACCTAAATGACAGCTTTGTGCAAATATTCTACATTAGCTCTATATTCAGATGATTTTATAAAGATAAGTAAATACTATTCTTCTGTATTTCATTTATAAATACTTTTCTGAGAATCGTTAATGAAATAATGAAATGCTGTCAGCACTCGTTAACAAAAAATACCTAATGTCATTGCATAGCTGGACCATCTGGGCCTTATACATTTTGTAACATCAGGAGTTCACATAATTTTAGGAAATTTGCATAGAAAGAAGAATGTGTCAAGCTTTTCAAAAAATCCAAAGTACTCTTCTCACTGTGAAAGCATTAGCAGGCTTCCTTTTAGCTGAAATCAGGTTAATAGCTCAGTTTCCTCTCATGCATTTTTATCAGTTGGAAGCTTTTAAATATTTTCCTAATCTCCTAGTTATGTTGATGGTGCATTGACCCTCAGCTTTAGCAAGCTGTAACTTCAATCATGCTTGTCCATGGAAAAGTTAATTAGAATATACTTCTATAGCAACAACCGAATGGGGACATGAAGAAGGAAATACTGTGATGGCAGACTAGCAAACAGGACTTCAATGATAAATAAGAAAGAAATACAGCCTCACCACCATACTCTCTTCACTGTTTTAAAACTTCCATTGCACCTTTCTTTAAGGTCATTAGAAAAAACATGCCAGTACTCAAAACTCAAATGTTAATCAGATGAGGCATAATAGAGAGCCTGATGAGAAGTACTTGGTAGCCTCAGAGCCATACAAGGAAAAGACATTCTTAAAGCTCTACTGATACAGAATTCTAGGATGTATTTTGATATATGTTAAAGAAAATGCCATATAATATACAGAATGATGCAAGTTGTCTTTATAATTAAATGTATAGTTTTATAATTTAATTTCATAAAATGTGATACCCAAGTAACCACAGTCGTTTTATGCCCCCTCCATTTTGGAAAAATGTGCTTTCCAGTGTGTATTTGCCTCTGGAAAAGAGTGTACTCTGGAGTAACACTGCATTCTGGAAATTACTTTTCTTTGATCTATTTTACCTTTGTAATTGCATATATATACATATACACACAAATGCAAAAATATATATGTGTGTGCATGCCCCTGCAGACAATACACAGGCATGTGGTGAATGCCTTAACCAGAAATCAACTCTTGTAATATTCACAATGCATTGATCTGGCTGTCTTGGAGTAAACATCCTCCTTACAGCAAAATGGAACAAATAGTTAGATGACCAGCAGCTGGTGGTTAGAATAGGAGATTAGACAAAAGATAAACATGAATGTACTAAGCAAAAACATTTTTAAAACAAAAAAACTATCAAATTGAATTGTTACTTCAACAAGGAAAGGAGAAAGGCAAAGGACACTTTGGTGAATATTAGCAAAAAACTAGTCTTATTGGGAGACAGCAGTGATCTACAGTTCTGCATAATAGGCTCCCAGCTCTATAAATCTGCTCTACTCGGCCGCACTTTCATGAGAACGTGATATATTTCTAAAAAGTTCCATATAAATGTCACCCTGAAAGCTGGCTGTGTTGAGGACCATTCTAAATGTCAGAACAGTCTCATGTGACCTATGACTGAATTTAGGAATTAGTCTACACCACATTTTCCTAAAATGAATTTCTAAGGATAAATTATGCATTTGGAATTTGGATTTTGATCTGTTCTGTTATGCAGACTTTTTGCCTTCAAAAGCCCAAATGTTTTTTTCAGCTTACCTCACTTTTCAAGCTCATACACTTAGAAACCAATGAAAAATCCTATAATACAGTGCATTCTTAATGCATCCTTTGAAATAAATCATCCAAATCTTGTCTGCATTTGGGATTTTTATCTGTGTATAGGCACCTATTCCTTTAAATTGTGAATCTTACTATTTAGGGCTTAATAGTCTGGCTGTGCTTCAGTCAAATTCCAAAGCGTGCAGTTTATAGACCTGCAGGTAAGCATGATAAAATGTTTTAAGTACTTCAAATGTTACCTCTTATGAAATACTGTGTACAGGGAACCCTTTGCTGATTTTTTTGCTTATTTGTTTTCTCTCCAAAAGGACTTGAATTGTGAAGAGTTTATAGTGACTGAAAGCAATAAGGGGACTTTTTTTAAAAAAACTCTCTTTTAACTTCTTTGCCTTGTTAGGCTTTTTGAAATATAGCACAACAGAGGATCTATGCTTTGGAGCCTAACAGGTAACTCATTCTTCTTTACTTGCCAAGGGAAAAGAGAAAAGAAAAGAGAAAAGAAAAGAGAAAAGAAAAGAGAAAAGAAAAGAGAAAAGAAAAGAGAAAAGAAAAGAGAAAAGAAAAGAGAAAAGAAAAGAGAAAAGAAAAGAGAAAAGAAAAGAGAAAAGAAAAGAGAAAAGAAAAGAGAAAAGAAAAGAGAAAAGAAAAGAGAAAAGAAAAGAGAAAAGAAAAGAGAAAAGAAAAGAGAAAAGAAAAGAGAAAAGAAAAGAGAAAAGAAAAGAGAAAAGAAAAGAGAAAAGAAAAGAGAAAAGAAAAGAGAAAAGAAAAGAGAAAAGAAAAGAGAAAAGAAAAGAGAAAAGAAAAGAGAAAAGAAAAGAGAAAAGAAAAGAGAAAAGAAAAGAGAAAAGAAAAGAGAAAAGAAAAGAGAAAAGAAAAGAGAAAAGAAAAGAGAAAAGAAAAGAGAAAAGAAAAGAGAAAAGAAAAGAGAAAAGAAAAGAGAAAAGAAAAGAGAAAAGAAAAGAGAAAAGAAAAGAGAAAAGAAAAGAGAAAAGAAAAGAGAAAAGAAAAGAGAAAAGAAAAGAGAAAAGAAAAGAGAAAAGAAAAGAGAAAAGAAAAGAGAAAAGAAAAGAGAAAAGAAAAGAGAAAAGAAAAGAGAAAAGAAAAGAGAAAAGAAAAGAGAAAAGAAAAGAGAAAAGAAAAGAGAAAAGAAAAGAGAAAAGAAAAGAGAAAAGAAAAGAGAAAAGAAAAGAGAAAAGAAAAGAGAAAAGAAAAGAGAAAACCTGAAGCTATCTGAGAAATTTCATTCACATTTTTCACATTCCCCCACCTAGCAGATAATTTTGACCTATTCCTGACCTATTAACCGTTTCCATGATTTTTTTAATAACAATGTGCCTTTTATAAGTATGCCACACAAATCTGCTATGCTTCAGTGAACTGTTAGCAATTCGTTAGCCTACTGTGTAAAATACCTTTTCCTACGAACTTTAAGAATATTATAGAAATTGTATGTGATGATAGTTAACAAAACTGAAGTTTTTTGAAAATGTGTGTGGATAGAAGATAAAATCACCTTGTTTAAAATAATAATAAAATATAGACCAAATACCTTAATACTTTAAGAGTTTGTGTCTTGTCTTGCTTCATACCTGGTATGTAAAAGCTTGAACCCCGTCCCTTAGGAGTTTCAGGATACAACCTAATAGCCGATACAAGGTGTTCATCATACATAAAGGATATCTGAGATAATTTTCTGGGTCGCCCACATTACTTCTGCATGATCTTCAAACGGTGTAATTGCTGAGCCATGGCAATGCAACTGTATATAAAGAGCTTCATTTTACCCTCTAGAAGACCAGGAAAGAATGCCATAAAATTTACACACATGACATTGAAGCCCTGGAAGTAAACCCTAACCTGGCAGATGATATCCCTGAAAGTCTCTCCAGCTCTCTTATGATACAGTTATAGATATTTCCTAAATTCCATTTCCAGTATAAGAATCTTTTCCTGAGAAACAGCTCATTCTTTTCAGAGTTTCAAAATCCCTCATTATATGCATCTGCTTAACAATTAAGGGCAAATCTTAATCCAGTTTCCAAAGGCAAATGAGGCATATATCATTCATACACTGTGTGAGTCTTTGTGGTACATGCATTTGCAGTTCCATTCTCCCACAATTCTTCAACTCTTTAACCTATTTTAACAAATCTCTAACAGCATCCTGGAAGGCTAAAAGACGTAAGGCTGATGTAGTACCCAGATGCGAAAGATTCGCACTTAAAACAGAGCTCTAAGCAGAACAAAGATGCTCTAGTAGGGACTTCATTTAAGAAACTGCTCTAGCAACCTATTTTAGATGGAGGATCCACTCAAAAGCACTGTTGTGAAAATCCTCACTATGGAAAACATCATTATTTTGCAACTTAGTAGACATCAAACAATCCAACTCCAAACTAAAGCACAGAGAAAAGGTACACTTAATTAGCTCTGCTGTCCTGTGGAGCAAATATAAAGATATAAAAAGGCTAGATCCCTACAGTTCTTGTAGCATAGTAGGAGACGATCTTTAAACATTTGGGTGTTGGGTTTTTGTTTGGTTGTTTTTTGTTTGGTTGGGTTTTTTTTGTGTGTTTTGTTTTTTCTTTTTTTGATGAAGGAGGGGGGAGTTTTAATCAAAGTTCACTAGATACCTAAAACCTAACCTAAGCCTGATAAAGATGCCATGCTCCATTAAAATGAAGGCCCAAGTATATGAAGGTGAGGGAGAGTTACTGAAAATAAGCGTGCGGATGATATGGTGTTAAAGGTTGAAATTTTAAAGACTTTCCCTGTTCATACTCTCAAAGGAGATGCATGCTACTGCATATAAGAGAATGGCATCCAATTTTCGATGGATTTATAACATGATTGATTTTTTTTGGATGGATAATAATTAGCATCAATTTACTCTTCAGTGTCAACTCACCCTACGTTAGTTTTCAGAAAATCAATGCGGGAGAAAGCCCTTGACAGACAAATGGATTCTTTGGGGTATTAGATACAAAGTCTGTTTAAAGCTTTTGTGGTTTTTGGCACATTCATAAAATCTTCCTTGGGAAATTCCATGGTTTTTAGTAAGCAGAAAGCTGATACATAAACATCTTCCCCAAAAAATTAGTTTTCTCTTCTAACACACATTCTCACAAAAATAGAGTTTATCTTTTTTTACCACTATTCTGATTCTAAGCAAGATTGAAAATCAGGAAGCTTATCAGAAAAATATTTGTAAGAAAGGTCTTATTAAAAAAAATGACAGATGAAGAAATGCATTATGTACCACATTTTACAAAACCTATTAAATGCAAGAATACTTTATTACAGAACACACGTCTGTCTAATTAAAGTATGTTTCTTGATGCATAGATTCGAGAGAGCACAGCTGAGGGCAACACACATATAGCTTCAGTTGAGACAGAGGCTCGCAACCACTTAACTATATTAAGCAGTGTTCCTTCAACAGCTCTTTAAGAACTGAACTCAAGAAAAACAGAGCAAGACTATAATACAGTATCCTAATCTGAACATAACTGTTGTATACAATATACTAAATAAAACATAAAAATAAGGTTTAAGTAGGACTTAAGTGGATCATAAGCCATAGACAGGCCTTCTGAAGCAAGATTAATTTTACCTTAAAGACTACATAAGCCATTGAAATAGCAGTTTAGAGGAGAAAATGGAATTAGGGGGTCACTCTTCATTTCATAATGCTAATGGTAGTCCTTACCACTTATTACTGTAATAAAAGGTAGCCCACAAACTAGAGAGGGTCTGTGGAAGAGGTTAATAGCACAATCATCTAGAGTGTACACTAAGTACCCTGCCAAATTCACTGCATTAGATTTTATTTAGTGTTACTCCACTGCATCCTCCATTACCAAGTATAAAATATAATGCATTTTTATAGCACACTGTAAATGTTTTTATGATTTTATCACTATTTATTAGAAATACTTTGAGCAGCTGTTTTCAGACAGAATATTAAAAAATACTAAAAAAAATGTAATTTTTAGTCTATCATCTTTGTTATAAAGGACTTTAATAATAAAATCATACTTTGAGATGAATGTTCGCCTTCTTTATTCTATTGCATGTATGCACTAGGTTAAAAAAACTAGGTTAAAATAGCAAATTCTACAAATTTTACTTTCCAATTTGTTACTATAGAAATCCTACTATGAGTTTTTAAATATATTTCTCATTTTATCACAAAAATTAAATCAATCTTTGTTATACAGCTTTTTGCCACGTGGTCAGCACACCCAATGGATTAAACAACTTCATCTGGAAGTTCATCATTCGCTCTCCTTCAGCTAATGACAGGAGCATGTGGAGCTTAAAAGCATTTATCTTTATGTTTTGGGCCTTCTAGCTATTACTTTGGTTTATTGCAACTTCAGGCATCCCACTCCAAGAATCCTTTTGTGGAGAAAGTGGAGTCTAACAACCTGTTCTGTCTCTCTTTCTGCATTAGATGAGCCCAAAGACCAAGCAATAGGCCTTTAAAAACAATACATATTTATATTTCAGAGAATTAATCCACTTTTTAATTATCTTGGCAAACCAAAGCAGAGTATTCCAGAATTGTCTCCTACAAAATTTTATGCTGTATGCTCCCTAACAAGCTGTCAGAGCCCCCACCAATTTCTTTTTCCCCTTCCTAGGCCCCTAAAAAGAAAGAAGAAAAACGCAAACTTCTCCTGATAGCTTTTATAAAAGTGATAACTTTTGCATAATCACCTGCATATTTAAGGCTATAATTAAAATTTTCTCAGGAAAATACTAATGTTTTTTGTTTATTTTTTTTATTCACAATGCAACAAACTAACACTAACAGCATAGGATTGCAATCTCAGAATTTGACTTTTTGTATTATTATTTTAAGGAAATGTCTCTTTCTCAGAAATGCAAAGTAAACCTTGTACAGTGTACAGGAGAGTCAAAGAATAGTTTAAGATGAGCTGATCCCACTGTACAAGGTTATCGGCTGATCTTAAACCGTTCTTTGACTCTCCTGCACACTCCCTAGGTTTCTGTGACAGGAAGTGCACCAAATGAGTTTAACCTGTCAGTTTAATTTTGGAAGATGTTACTGAAGTGTACTTGCTTATCAATCCATGTCAGCCATTTACCTGGGGACCTAACGTCCAAGCATTACATCATTAGCACACAAAGGCACCAAGATCCATGAAATTTGCAATATGCACACAAAGCTACCGGTGCACACACCATTAAATAACCTCCCCCATCTTGTCTCTAAAAGAAAATTTTGCAAAAAAAAAAAGTGGTAGATATTGAGAGGATGAATCATAAAGCATATATACATTTTTTTTTCTCCTGAATCAGTATGCAATTTTCAAGTATTTACAGAAAAAAAGTCTTAAAGATTTTTGAAAGGAAAACACTAGAATTAAGTCAACTGGCAACAAGCAGATTCTTGATACTTTGAGGAATATAAAAATTGTACAACTGCTCCAGAATCCCACAATATTTCTCGCCCACCCCACTCTCATACAAGAACAAAAACCTGCCACTACAGATGATTAGCTTCAAAACCGACCACTCTTGACCAGAAAAGTTACTTGACTGAGATCAGCCTAAAATTCAGGACAGAGCTCATCCTAAGTATCAAGAAGAGAACAACCTCATGCAGCAGGCAAGACCATACTTTAGTCCAAAGCAGGGACTCGGACCACACTATCCTGACAAGTGCCTGAATAATCAACCTACTAGTTATTTTAAAATGCCTTTTCAAAATTTTCTGTAGAAAAGCAGAGAGATCCCTTAATCCTTCCAGGAAAGTAGTTTTTTAAAAAAAATATTCATTGCAATCAGAATTTTTTTAATAATCAACCTGTGTTTGCTACTCAGCATTATATCTAATTTGGGCTTTGGCTTAAATGAAGCATTTAGCACAGTAAAACAAGGATAGGCTTAAAAAAAACAATCAGGCTTTTAACACCCACAGGTGTTGGGGAGATTGGCTCAGCTCAGACATATACTTAACTCTCTGTTTACAGATCAGGGAGTTCTGGTACTTACGATTGTGAAGATTATTTGCACTTCAGAAGTAGAGAAAAAATACATGCAGTTTTCTAGAGAAGAAGCAGAAAGCCCTCCTTAAAACGGAGACCTTGATTAGAAGAGCAGAGACTGTTTTACTTCTTTGTGAGGCTAAATACTGCCTGGTAATTCTTCTTTCAAAGGATGAACTCCTACTCATGAGGGAATAAATAAATAAATAAAAATAAAAAATAACAAAAAAGTTATTTTAAAAAATGAAAAACAACAAGGTTGGGGTTAACTGAAAAACAGGTATGGAGAGATGATTTGCCTATAAATAAAATGGTGGAAAATCACAGGGTTAAGAATGGAGAGGTGAAATTGAGCCTGGAAGACCTGCAAGAAAAGACCTCCAGGCCCAAAGACACGGGGCAGACAAGAGCCAAATCACCTGCAGGAATCCATCACTTATTCCTTTTCCCAAATGCAAAGAATTTCATGTCTCAATTTATATTCCAATAAGCAACTCTTGTATCAAGGTGGGCCTAGCCTCAGCAGCCGCTAGGGTCCATCTTGAGCCCTTGGCTGTGTCACTGCCCCAGGTCCCTCACCTGGCCACTGACCATCAGTCACAAAATCTATCCTTGAAATAATAGAGCACAGAAAACCTGCTCCTAAGAGCAGGTTTGCTTTAAGGGTTTGCTTTGTTTCATTTTAGGCTTTTTAAAGGGATTTGGAAGCAGATCTGCTAGCATCTAACACCTTTTCCCAACTCTTCAAAGCTCTTGGGCAAGTCCTGCAGGACTTTGAAGGTTTATCCATTCTAATTTTTCCATCATTTGCTTTGGGTTACGACATCTTGGTTTACTATTTTTCTCTCCTCACCTGCGCCATGTATAGTCACAGTAAGCCAATCTCCCATACAAACACAGGTTCAAAGAATTAAAAAATTTATATAATAACCCAATGATCCAACAACCAAATACCCTTGCTGCTTCAAAGATTTCCAATAGTATGCTGTTTGGTTTGCATTTAAGAGTGAGTCATATTTTATCTTAAACTCTTCTTCCTTTTAAAAGAGCAATCTTTTTATTCCCCCCCTTTCTTTCTTATCATTTTTTACACTCTCTCAAGTTCATTCTATATTCTGTCCAGGCCTTCCCCAGATCTGATGTTTTATACTTCAATTTCCCCCCACCCCTTATCTGTGATTGCATTTTATACTTACCTGTTCATCCACTGTGGCCCTTCCTCCCCCCACTACTCAGACTGTATTTATTGCTGTGTGACACAGCGACCTGTGAACAGGCTCTAATTCATCTTCCAACATTTACCATTTCCCTTTTCTGTCCCTTTATATTGCTTTATCCCCCTTGATTTTGCCCAAGGCTTCACATGTTCTGGCCAAGTTTTCCCTTGAAACTTATCACCTGCTGATTTTCTATATTCCTGACAGAAGAATAGCTTAAAATAGATCTTCACTACTATTTAGATACTAGCATACCCTTGCCCTGCAAAGTGTTCATGTGTGATGCTTCTGTTGTGCTTACTAAGCACCCAGCAGCACTGGATGATATATGGAGATAAAAAGGAAAAAATAAAGTAGCAGTCCTCAGCCTGCAGTCATTTGCAATGTAAAGAAAATCATAGTTCAACAAGTTTAGACAAATATACTGGCCAATGATGAAAAGCAGGTGAGTAGAAATCAGCAGATGAGCACAAGAAAGCAAAGAGCAGGTAAATAAGTAAAAGTGAATGCAAAGAACAAAACAAGAGACATAATATTGCTGAGCCAGCTAGTATTATATAAAAGGTACGTTTCCTTCTTAAAAAATAAAATAAATTCTCAACATTATGAAAAAGCAAAGTTTAGAAATTTTTGCAGAACAGATCATTCTAAAACATTTTAATTTATATATTTTTAAATACTACATTTTAAATCTAGCAATCCCAACCATGTCTTCCTGTAAGCTCATGTGTTCACTACAGTGCCTCATGGTAATGAGAACTCTGGGACTTTAGACCTTACTCTGTTATGGTTTATGCTCTTACCATACACCACGAGCTGCCTCTGTGATCAGCCATGACCTCTCCAGCCAGGAGCTTGGGACAGCACCAGAGCTGTCATCCAGCATCTTCTTTGCTGCAGAATGCTGCCAAGCTCACCTAACCATGATGCATAGCTGTCCAGGAGCAAAAAGCTCCCGAACAGATCTAGTTCCCCTTTCAATAACCATGCAATCCCTTACACTGTCTCATATTCTCTTACACTAATTCATACATTGCATACTTTGTTACAGAGTTTGCTCATATACTAATTTGTCTTTCAGTATGTGTAGCAGTCCAAACACTGTTCTTATTGTCAAGGGGTGGAGGTAAATGAAGGACTAAATATCCCATTAAATCAAATAACTACTGTTTCTGCTGCTCACTGCTTCTAATTATTCAAGGCTGCCGACAATACCCCTGTCAGCGGTTTCACATGCCGGATCAAGATAATTAGCCATACAAATTTCTTATCTACATTTTAGGAATTTTCACCAATTAAGAAGTTATCTGTTAGACTTAAATCAAAAATTTCATCATCCAGTAATGCCTGTGTGCAGTCTGAAATCCTCATTGCACTCTACTAGCTTAGTCACAAGGAGCAAGGCAGGCAGGGAGCTATGAGTCAGGGCAGACATGAAACTGTGCCTGGGAGGGACTGTGAAACAGAGATGCTGACATTAAGACTAATAATGGCCGTCCTTAAAAGAAGCATCTGCTTAAGGGCTCTTTTTTTTTTCTATAGCAGTGTTTTGTTATTTTATTAAAGAAAAATCCAACGGTCATCTAACAAAATAATAAAGTTCTTCATGACTATAAGTAGTAGTAGGTAGAGATATCTATGTGGATGTATCACAAAAAAAAACTATAGTGACATGTAAAAAGGCATGTATTTTTGTAGTAGAAATCAGGATAAGACTGAATAAATATAGAAAACAAAAATTTTAAAACCCAGTAAAATTGTTAGGGTTTTTTTTTTTTTTTGCCTATAACTATTTTTGTCAAATACTCAAAAACAAAGGTGATTCCTTCAGTGTGAAGACAATTCTAATTTAAAAAATAATTTTAAAATATTTTAAATGATTGGAGAAAGAGTTCTATCACATGTTTCCACTCAGTTCTTCAGAGAAAATGGAGGAGCATGCTTAGCTAATCTAGTTTGAAGAACACAGATCTTCTGGCGGATTTTAGCTTGCTGAGAGGTATGTTTGGAGAACATTTAAGCAAATGGATTTCCTTAAGTATCTATGACTGTGCTTAGGCTGGGAATCAGATTATCAGAGAAATAATATTCTGGAACAGAATTAAGTGGTATGTTGACAAAAAATAAACAAACAAACAAATACTTCCAGATCAGGCCTTTCAGAGTTATGAAAATAATTTGTCCTGGAAGGGAATTGGCAGGACATCTTTTTGCAATTCTGCATTAGACAATTCTTATACACAGAATGCACAAAGGACTACAACATGGCTACGGGCTATCGGAATACACACTGAATCTACTGAAGACAATTGACGCTACTGCTTCATTGTCTTGGCGAGAATATAAACAGCATCCACCCATTTTTGAAAGCATACAGCAGCCCCAGCCTCCCTCCCCAGTTTGGACAAGTTTCCCACATCTCCGTAGAGAAACAGACATCTTCCAAAAAATTCCTAATAATTGAAGGTTGCCTTTAGGGAGTGCCTTTTCTTTTAAGAAAAGAGAATAGTTTTCAGTATTTGTCCTTTAGTATGGTTTTATAAATTTGGTAGCCTACTTTGTAATATTCAGAAGCAGAATTTCAGTAGTTCTTGAGTAATTCTTTAGATGAACTGTAGTAAGAAGCCACAAAAGCATGCATAGAGAGTTTCCAGACAGGACTGCATGGATTTGTCTGAAGTTTATATATCTGTATGCCTTAAATCCTTATATTACTGTGGTATAAATAGTGACATCAGCCTTAGATTTTCAGAGTCAGCTCAACCAATGCTGTTCAGTCTTTTTAGATGGGAATGACTCACACACAAAAATGTTAAGATGTTCATATCCTATACTATCTTTAAGGAGAGAAACGGACGCATTAAAGAGCTAAACATCAGCCATGGTTTACAATCCAATACATTTTTTTTCCCTTCCAATCCCAACACCCAGCATAGAACAGAGAAAAACCCGAGATAACACCACTCCTGGTTCATGCAAGTGCCTTGGCAGGTAGAACTCCCAAGAACTGGGTCTCCCTCGAAAGGGACTCCTGAACGTACAGGTAGGATGAATCAAGGTGCCATGAGTCGAATGTGAGTGTGTAGAGCTTAGGCAGCAATGACATTTGACTATTTCCCTGTGCACAGGGGAAATGGTACCATAATGAATTGTTATTTTCATCTTCAAGAGGCGGGGAAAGGGACTGTACTACCACCATTAAATACAAATAATTAACTTAAGTATGATAACAAAACAGCTTGCTAACAATCTCTCTCATAATCCCTTCTAGTTACCATCAGCAACATTCACCAGATACCTTGGTATGGATCAGAAATTATATAAATAAAAGTTTCCTGAGATAGAAGTTAGTTCTTTAAATTGAAACCGTATACAAAGCCAGGTGTTTTTCTCTGGAGCTCTTATACCTAGCACACAGAGTTATGACAGTAAGCATTGCATTCAGGCACTCAAAGCCAAAAGCAAGAGAGTATAAAGCTCAGAGTCCTAACCCTAATTCTAAATCTGAACATTATTTTGAAAAAATGAACAAATCCCTTAGGGTTTTTTTCTTTATAAAGTCTCTACTCCAGCATCTCTCAAGGCACAAGCTTCTTTCTATCTGTCAAACAGATTTTAGAGTCTTAAAAAAAGCTTGAAAAAATGGCTGCATAATCTGCTAGCTGATGACACTGTATAGTGTACCCAGTATTTTTCTTATACATGCTCAGAATTCAAAAATGTAGCTTTCCATTACTTCATTTCCGTTTTTTTTTTTTGACTCAGATTATTCTAAATAACTAAGCTGCTTATTACAAAAGAGAAAGTGTCTTTTCTTGATCCAAGTTAATATACGCAAGGTGCATAAGAAGAATTTCTGCAAGAGGCAGAAATTTCTCTGTTTTAAAATTATTTAAACCTTGATATGTTTTGAAGTAGGTATTAATGGTAACATCATTATTTAATAAAAGCTTTTCTTAGGACCATAAATTTCTGTCACATAAAGCAAGGTTTTTCCAAAACCATTTGAAGTAAAATGAAATAGTTCCATCCTGTGGTTATCTCCGGCATTGCAGTCCTAAGATCAGAGGGCAAAGCTTAAAGAAATCTTGACATTGAATTAATCATAAAAGTGACCTAAGAGCTCTGGAAAGATCAGAAGTGAATTCATTGCTGCCTTCATGCAATAATTACTTACATATTAGAACAATTAAAAAGAGGGATCATAACCATAAAGGATCAGTTTGAAAATGTTTAGACATCTTTGTATATACATCTAATATAACCAGCATTTAAGTCATAACGAAGTAAAAGTTTTATTTGATTTCATAATCATTTCACACAGAAAATACTGCCATAATGTGAGATTATAAATTATATAAATTATAAAAGTTTCAAAAGTCTGTCTTCTCCTTCCTGTTATTTATAACATTCAGAAGATCAAATAAAGAAAAATAATCAATCAACAATAAAACAGGTTTCACTATGCTAAAGAAAGAAAAAAAAATAGAGAAAAAAACGTGTGTGCATGCATGTGCACACACAAAGAAAAAGACTCTCTCCCGGGGGCTTTCAGAATTGCTTATATTCCCCGAATATTTCAACTGAAAGCCTCACCTCCAGATGTATTGGTCACAGATGACTGACAGTGTTTTCTTTAGGAGATACAACTGGGGAAAACATCCACTTTATCATCCTTCTGCCCACTGTTCCTTCAGCATAAGGAAAGAGCTAGAAATATGACAATGGAGTTGAATGAAAGAGCAAATATTTCTCATACAAACACACAAAAATAATATTTGCAAAAAGAGTCAATGGGTTTCACTGACTTGCCCAGAAATTAGAAATTCACCACAGGAGCAAAACACAAGGCACAGCAGCCAGGCTATTCCTAAAGGCTCAAAAACACACTGCACATTTTTACGTAGTGTCAGCCACTTCGCTACTGCAGTCACAAATATTAGACACTGTTAACTCTTTCTAGTGCTTGCAGTAACCTTCCTCTGTCAGCAACAGTTTCCACTTGCCCTGTTTCAGGTCATTATGATCAGCTGAATTCACAAGACACACGGATTGTGACCTTGTCAAATCTAGTCACTCCAATGACAGCTTTAACTAGAGAGAAAGCAGAATGAAAGCTGCTATTTTCATGTTCCCTGTGTACTGGCTCAGATATAGTGCCTTTGTTATCAAATAAGCATAATGTTCCCCACCCACGAGTTGCCCAAATGCTTTTCTCTATCCCAGCAAGCCATATGGCACCATTCATCTATTCTTCTTGTCCTCCCCTTTTCTTGCACCTAACTTAAAAAAAAAACCTTAAGATCCAAGCACAGAGAGAATTATGAATAAAGTTTTCTGCATTCACTTCTCCTGTTAAGTACAGCCACTTACAGTGGAGTCAGTGGAGCTTGTACTACTTTGAATAGTAAAAGCAGGTTGACTACTCAAAGAGCAAAAGGCAAGCAAGTCTCCCAGCCAATGTAATAGGACCAGCGTTGGCACCTTTTTATACCAGCAGCTCAAATTTTTGAAGAGTGTCAACTTCTGCCTATCTTACACAAAGTCTGAAAGTGTGGCTTTCAGAAGTCAACTGTCAAATGAAGAGAGCAGCCTGCCAATAAACACGAACCTATGCCATATGGTAGACACAGCTCCATATTTTGCATTAGCTGGTACAACATACCACAGGGAAGGGGAAAATCAAGGTTGCTCCAGAAAGTTCAGCACAACTTTTGACTAGAAATGGTTTTGTCAAGTTCAGCCAGTAGGAGGAGTATATCAATGCATGTCTGTGCAGAGTGCCGGAGAGAGCAGACAAAACAGTGGAAGAAACAAAATAAAATGTAAAAAGTTCTGTACTGAATGTACAATAAAAAGTACAGTTTTCATTCCAAAAATTAAGCTATTGATTTCTCCAGCATGAAAAGCTTAACTAGGATTCAAACAAATGACAGAAAGGCCATCCCTACCTCAAGATAGAGTCCTATCAACAAGACAGATGAAGAAAAGTATTTTTGCGTTTCAAAATTGAAAAAAATGACACCTCAGCCCCTGGATTAATCTGATCGGAGCATTAGGAGGAGCAGCTGTGGCACGGGCTTTCTGCTCATGTTCACTGGTTCATATCTGAACTCTACAGGCCCCACACTATTCAATACCCCTGGGGAATGACAGATCTCATCACTCTGCAAGCAGTAGGCACCACACACTCCTCCCAAGCAATTTTTGTCTTTCTTATTTCTCCAGGCAGCCTAACATTTCTGAACACCTTACTACCTCACAGGCACATCTGACCAATCTGAGGGCAATGCTGGGTACAGAGACATTAAAGGCTAGATCTAGACAGAACACATTCATTAAAGTGCTCTGTGTTGTGTTAGCCTGTAAAGGTCCATGAAATGAGACAATTCAAAAGCAAGAGATTCAAAAAGCTCCATCAACCAGTAGAAACTACTGAATGTAGTCAATAGGAATCCCTAGTAAAAGGAAGGTGATTTCTAGCCTTTCCAGATCTTGAATCCCATGGCTGTTCCTACAACTTTAACCTGCAGGAGTGCACTTCCCTCCATAACATGTTGATAAATAACATGTTGATCTAGCTACCCACCAGTTCAATAGGTTACTAATAGCAAGAGTTTTAAAAAAAATGCAAAACCCCACACTTGTAGGATTGGAGGTGCTGAGCCTCAATGGATTGGAGATGTTCTAAAAAACAAATGTTTTCAGATGTATCTTCTTATATTTTGAAAGAAACATCAAGGGATTACACAAAGGGATTATTTCAGAAAAGCCTCTGAATATGACTTTTATTGATGTGTTAGTAATGAATGAAGCTCTAGGCAAAAGGATAATTCAGTTTTATTAGGTAACAAGCTCCACAATCTGGAAGGCACTATGCTATCAACGACAAGGCAGATATCCCAAGGTGCTTTTCCCCCATCTTAAACTATGCGTAAATGAAAGATTACTAACTCACTAGTTGTCTAGAGTAAGTCAGTGTATCCTAATTTCTAAGAACGCAACAAAATTTAAAGAGAAAAAAAATCAGCTGTCTGGAAATTATTACAATCCAAAAGGTGCTGGAAATCAAAGACAAGTTGCCATTGTAGATGAGAGAATTATTTACACTGCTGGAACACAGCTGAATTTACACTTCTTGCTTAAACAACAAAAACCTGGCAAATGTATAAGTAAAGAGAAGTTTGAATGCTTAATCATTCATCAACAAGTATATATTTATTTCCTTGTTCGCTTGGATTAAAAAGTCTCCTGTAACAACAGGAGAAGCATTTGTCTAATAGGCACCTTCCATTCCATAACTGAGACTGCCGTGGGTCAGTTGCTATATTCATGACATTGCAAATTATTTTGTTTTTCATATTTTTGCAGTCACTCAATATTAGTTTAACCGCTCCTGAGAAATAATCATTTGTACTGATCATTTCTCCTTTATTTCAGAGCTTGTGTACCAACTACAAATTACTAGAAACTGGCAACACTATTATAAATTAGTTGTAATATAATCCATGACTATCAAATTCATAATCTACTTAAATTACAATAGCACTCTCTTTTATTCCCTTATATTCGCACATTTTCTAAAGGCTAGAATTCTAGTGTCTAAATGATGAAACATTAACGAAAACTGTATGATACAGGGGGAATATTAAAATTTCCAAAAACAATGTTTTTTTAAAAAAACAATCATCTCAGACAGTACTGGACCCTGGATGAAAGACCTTAAACTCAACCTACTGCATGACCAAGTTGATGCTGTTTTTACTGACCTTTATTTATAATTCTTTCCTTAAGATAATAATTCTGTCAGTATCCAGACTTAGCCCACTTTAGGGACAGACAGTGACTGTTTAGTGGGATCCCTGCCTAAATTACTCCAGAAGTTTAAAAGTACAAGAGGGAGGAGAAAGCAGAAAAGAAACAGAAAAAAAAAAAAAAAGTTGTATTATGGTAAATACTACTTTAAAGTCTAGGTTCTAATCCTGTCAGAGTTCCTGAAGGATGACGAATAAACCATGTAAGTCAAATGTTGAGAAACAATGTAAAATCCTGTGTTTCTCTTTTTCATGTACCCCAGCTTTAGACTCTAGGTTCTGAATTGGTGAGCATTAAAATTAGGAAAGGAAAACAAATCAAACTGAAGTTATTCAATATTGTTTATTCCCCTCCTCTCCTCAGTCTCTCTTAGGCACACAAGTGCCCATCCTCATGGTATCCTAGATATTTCAGATTAGGCAGTCCAAAAATCAGAGATGTCTGATCTTCATCTCATTCTGCCTTTATCGTTTGCTTGTAAAAGACTGAAAAAAGTTTCACAGCTCACGGATATTGTGGAGGTAATTAATTATTTTAGAAGAAGCTGTTCAGACTTTACAGTGACAAGCATTGTGAAAAGCCCCTGAGGAAAATGAATAATTTTGGCTTCAGAGTGAGTGTCTAAATAAAACACAGGAATAAGGCCTAAGGCCACACGTTTTACAAAATTCTGAACAGCTGCTCATTAAGCAAACCCTGTCCATCTCACAAACAGAATAAGGCAAGAATTCTTTAGAAAAAAATAGCATGAGATAACACAGTTAAGGACTACTGTATAGCATGCAACTGAGGAAGAACTTTGCCTTCATGAGTCATTGTCTTTTCTTCATTTTTATTTAATGTTACTTTTCATTGCATGCAACATATCTTTGATTCTGAAGAAACAAAACTACAGCAATTCTATGCCCTTTGTGACGATTTTGTTCATTAGCATTGGAAACTTGTATACACCATGTAGACCTCTCCTGCTTGAGCCAGCAGAGTAAACTGTAGCAACATTAACTGTGCCAGTGCAGTGTGCACGTTTTCTGGCGTAGAGCTGGCCAGAAAGTTTTCACAAGCTTGTTAACAACAAGAGTCAAGAATTTGGAGTATCATTCTGGTCTCTGAAACAAGATGTGCTTTTCTGGCAAGACACTTTTAAACTGTTCAGCTCCCCCCACTAAACTATCTTCTACCCTATAACTCAAAGCTACCAGTCAGGATACTTCTTCCTTCACATATCTCACTTTAATTACATTCTCTGTTTGTTGTTGAAAACCTGTGCTCCCTGCCTAGACTATCAGAGCTCATCCCACTCTTGAAGTACCTCATGTACCTTTTTGTTGCTGAGATTTTTTTGGTTCATTATCTTGCGCTCCTCAGCCTAGTTACCTTATGTCCATCATTTTCATCTCCACTGTTAACTAGTCCTTTTCCCTAGTCATCAGCTGTGGCACTTCCTCCCAGGAAGAACAGCAATACTTTTTCCTAACCTCGGGCTCTCAAGTGTTCCTTATCACCAGACCAATTCTGAAATCTCCTAAGGTATATTTTCACCTTTCTCCACTTTCTTATCCCAGGTTCTGTTTGCCTCCCATCCCTCTATGTGTATGTGGGGGTCCATTTCAGAGCCTGAGTTTCAAACTAATTCAGCTTTTCTTCTCCTTCCAAGTTCCTTATTTCATCTACTCTGCATTCAGTTCAGAATACTGCACAGGCCAAAAAATGTTTTATAGTAGCTAGCAATAAGAAAACCCTCTCTGCATACTTAGATCAAATCTTAACTATTTTCCCCCTAAATATTTAATAAATTCTAACTGTCTTTGAAATGGTATTTATATTGTTTCACTGCTTCATGGTGCTGAACTAGAAGCCTCTGAAAGAATATTGTTAAAAACACATAGAACATCACCTCAGGTACTCATTGTTTTAGCCAAACATCTGAAATTCACATTCACTGTCATTAAATATATTTCAAAATGTTTAAGAACAACTGAAATCTGTCTCTGTATGAAAGAAGGACCCAGGAAAACACACACACAGAACGCTGTTATGACCATTAGTGAAACGGCAATATTAAAAGCTGGTATGTGTCGGGAGCAATGGGACTGCAGCTTTGGCCTCAGAAGGCAGAAAGAAGGATGGAAGATGTAGTTGCCTCTCCTCAAAATAGGCTTTTTCCCCATCTGTGTACAGAACAGTTGCCTCCTTGGGAAGACCTCACCCTAAAAGGAGCCATTCATGTCCCATCCCAGGACCTCCTGCCCTCCCCAGGCAAATCCTTGCTTCCTACACTTCCGAGTTTGCTTTCTGATTGAAACAGGCTCACAAAGCAGCAGAGCCTCCTAGCACTGCCTCTTCAAGACAGCTGTATGATGCCAGTCCCTCTGCTGAGGCAAGATGCTCCTGCTCGTCACTCCTGTGCAGCCATGACAGCAAAGACCTGGGGAAAAAAGGAAAAAATCAAAGCTCCTAAAGGAAATTTAAACAGTGCAATAGGGGTGGGTAGTCTGCATTGATATACCTTGTCAACCTTACTTTGGTCATTGAAGAGGAAACAACTATTGTCAACCTTCACAGGATATTCTGTTAGTGGATTTCTGAGCTTCGCAGTGCTTAATACATAGTAACATTATGCACATCCAAAAGAGATTAATAGTATATGTTTCATTATCAGAGTGCCTAAGCATCTTGCAAATTCTCCTCGACTTTTAAAAGATCTAGAGTAATTTATTTAAAAGATAACTTCAAGCTAATCACAATGAAGCTTAAATTCTGCAACTATTGCAATGAGGTCAGCTATTTCTGTCTTCTACTTTGACCAAGATAGTTTAGTTTTTCAACTCAGAAACATTAATCACATATTTCTTTCCAGGATTTCACAGAATCACAGAATCACAGAATGGTTAAAGTTGGGAGGGACCTCTAGAGTTCATCTAGTCCAACCCCACTGCTCCAGCAGGGACACCTAGATCATGTGACAGGGTGGCATCCAGGTGGGTTTGGAAGATCTCCAGAGGAGACTCCACAACCTCTCTGGGCAGCCTGTACCAGGGCTCTGTCACCCTCACAGTAAAGAACTTCTTCCTCACATGGAAGTGCAACTTCCTGTGTTTCAACTTACACCTGTTACTCCTCGACCTATCACTGGCCATTGCTGAAAAGAGTTTGGCCCCATCCTTCCTACATTCTCCCCTCAGGTACCCCTCTCAGTCTTCTGCAGGCTAAACAGGCCCAGCTCACTTAGTCTTTCCTCCAGTCCCTTAATCACCTTTGTGGCCCTACGCTGGACCCTCTCTAGAAGCTCCACGTCCCTATTGTACTGGAGAGCACAGAACTGCATACAATACTCCAGGTGCGGTCTCACCAGAGCTGAGTAGAGAGGAAGGATCACCTCTCTTGAGGAGGATCCAGGATCCCATTGGTCTTCTTGGCCACGAGGGCACATTGCTGCCTCATGGTTAACTTGTTCTCAACCAGGATTCCCAAATCCCTCTCCACAGAGCTGCTTTCCAGCAGATCAACCCCTAGTCTGTACTGGTGTCTGGGGTTATTCCTCCCCAGGTGCAGGATCCTGCACTTGTCCTTGTGGAACCTCATGAGGTTCCTCTCTGTCCAACTCTCCATCCTGTCCAGGTCTCTCTGAAAGGCAGCCCAGCCCTAGGGAGTGTCAGCCTCTCCACCCAGTTTTGTATCATCTGCGAACTTGCTCAGAGTGCACTCTGTGCCCTCGTCCAAGTCATCAATGAACAAATTGAGCAGTACCAGTACTGACCCCTGGGGGACGCCACTGGCCATAGACCTCCAACAAGACTCGGCCCCATTTATCACTACCCTCTGGGCTCTGCCAACCAGCCAGTCCTCAATCCACTTCACTGTCCACTTGTCCAGTCCACACTTCCGGAACTTTCCTATGAGGATGTTATGGGAGACTGTGTCTAAAGCCCTACTGAAGTC
>NW_010585688.1:0-17375 GCF_000705375.1 Tinamus guttatus
TCATTCATTGTAAGGAACAGAAGCAGAAAAGAACTAGTACGACAACTGAGATAGGGGAAAAGATTTGACCATTACCAGCAGGGAAGATCTGATCAGGCTTATAAAGCCATTTATTGACCATGATTATCTTCATGCTGTAAACTAGGAATACTGGAAAAAAATAATTTTAAGATGGAGTATTTTAAGATGCGGTGTGTTGTTTTTACTTTGCCATCTTTTGAACCTACAGAATCTGCATAAAAATTAAAAATCTGCATAAAATTTTTTAAAATGACTGTCTTCCACATGCAGTCATTTTTCTGCATGTTTTTTGACAAGAGGTTCACTAAACCACATTACAAAATCAGCAAAGAAATAAAGTATACTAAAGAAGGGAAAATTTGTTCCAGCTTCCATATTTTGGTATTAAAGCATAAAATCAGTGACTCTGTCTCCTTCATATGTTCCATGTTCCTAAAATGCAGGAAAAGATTTTGAAGCTGCTTGTGCCTGTGTTCACATACTCTGCTGTTTCACAACAGTCTGTGCAGCATAGTCACAGTCTCTTATGTCCAAAATAACTCAAAATAAATCCCCACCAAACAGAACTGTAAATATTGTTGCACTACTACTGACTTTGATCAAGCTATAGTGAGTCACCTTGGCTGAAAAGCTGCCCCAAAACATTAATGTCAAATCCTGGCTCAAGTAGCACAGAACAGACAGAAGGAAACAAGACAGACGGATCATGTGCTCTGTCTACAATTAAACCAAGGGCCTTTTCTTGCAAGTTAGTACTCAGACTGGACTGTTTCCATTAATGCTTATATATAATGTTAGTAATGTATGTTCTTTCATGTTTAAGCTCATTAAAAAGCTCCAAGTACTTTTGAAGGTGGCAATTTTTACTTCCTCCATTTTATGGGAGCACAAAAATACAGCACATTTGGAAAAATAAGATCAGATAGCAGATCAGTCGCAATGTGAGGAGTAGACATGGAATCCCAAGCTTGCAATCCAGTATCCTCCATGCAACATCACCTCTTTGGAAAACTGTTAAAGCCACAAATATTTTTATCAGGAATAACTTCAAGATGCCATGTTTCTAACTTGTTTAAATCAGTGTTGTTACAGCGTTATAATAAAGTAACATAGATAAAATAATTTTCTATTTAATTCTGATCAGTCATGAGCTAACCCATGATAAAGCATGTACAGTCAGTTACATGTTTTTTAAATCTACATCATGGATTCAGTGGATAAAGCTGGACAACACGGTAATTTGTGCTAAAGCGCTGTACAGAGGCTTGGGCCATGCAATCTGTTTACTACTTTGGCGAGGAGCCCACTATAAACAAATGGTCAAAACCTAGTTGATGAATCTTTTAAGTAGTAGGCATCAAAACATAAATGGTACTGGATGATCAAACACACTTCAAACCTATGTACACTGAAGCTACCTGCTTACTGTGATGATCAAATATAGCTTCAATGGAGCTGCAAGTAGAAGAGCTTGTTGTATTAGCTTGGTTCCATTGAAGTCTAACCTCTATTAGGTTTGAAGCAGCCACAGGAACAAAATGTACTTGAACAAAATCAGAAAAAATAAAGGAAAATCTTTACATTCAGCAACAGATTAGCATTTATCCTGTTGCCACATTTCATCTACCATGCTGATGGATGAAACCTGGTCCTTTTAGTGTAACTGCTGTTCTGCAGGGCAGAGGAAGGTGTTTCCGAGCAAGGGTCTACTAGATGTGCCAGAACGGCGTACGCAGAAGAGGAGAGTTCAATTTCAGACAAAGAGACTAGCTTAAAAAAAGGCTACAAAATTTAGAGGATGTCCTTAAGGATTACAGAGAGTATAAATCTGCAACAAGATTTGGCAAAAAAAAAAAAAAAAAAAAAAAAAAAAAAACTTAAAGGCTTGAAATGCTTGAAATCATAACTAATTCTACCTTAAAATGAGTATTAAATACTAACATAAATTAAAATCTAATAATAAAGGCAGGACTGTATATATTGTTATTTACATCTCAAACATGAGACAAACAACGGTACCTCTTCTGCCTCCCCTCCCCTTTCTGGAAGAGGTTTACTCTTGAAGAGACTATCTGCAGTTACATTAAACATTACATTATCATTTTGCACAGGCTCTATGCATGAATACTGCCTTAGAACAACATGGAACTATTTCTTCAACTGACCAGAAATCTCAAAAAATCTTTTATATAAAAGCAAGCTGCAAATATCAAAGATAAAAGAACGTTTTGAAAAAAAATTAAAAGTACAAATATTTTCATTTAAAAACATTACAATCACATATTAGTTCTTTAGACAGTGAAACGAAAATGTGATGCACTGTTGCCATATGCCAGGGAATGATATTGTTTGATGAGAAAATGTTATAAAAGATAAAATTAAAGCGATATCAATTGTTGGCATGTACAACTGCTGAGCGAACGGGTTAAGCAAAAATTTTTTGCTCAGTGAATCTAGGAAATTTATTTTTCATTAGTGAGCATTAAAAATGGATCTTACACTAAAATTAGATGACCATGCTCTGGTATCAGAAGACTTCTGCATCTTTTCCTAGCTTAGGTTCTGCACAGAAGACCATCTAGTAGTGCACACACAAGCCGACTGGAGCTCTGAGGGCATTCAAGCCCTCTCAACGTCAATAATTTAACAGCCTGAGCTACCACTGCTATCAAGCATGTACATTTTCTAGAAAATTAACCTTCTCCTATTCAAAAGCAAAAAATTTATTCTCCTAGCTTCCAAATATTAGAATTACTCTATTTTTTTAACTGCTTCATCACACCTAATATTAGAAAACTTAGATCACTGGATAATATTTTTCCCATAAAGAACATATTAGTTGGAATAGCTGGTTACCATACTTTCTGGGTGAAAAAAAATAAAATTGAACCCAAGTTGTTTCTGCTTTAATTATGAATGATGCAAAAACCACTTCATTTATCAATAAGAATATGTCTGAGAATGTCAGGCAGAGGAAAATGAACGTTTGACGGCCGTATCAGAAATCTTAGTTTTGAAACACGGGCAATGTGCTTCCTGCATTAATGTTATCAAGAGCATTAATGTCAGCTATTTATCTAACAGTTGCATTCATACTTCATACTCAAAACTCTACTAAGTACTGTCTTTTTCTTCTCTTGAAGGAGAAAGCAGAAAAAACATGTAGAGAGCACAGGCTGCCGCCATCGACAAAAACTTCAGAGAAATCTTTTATTCTACCTTCTTCTTCCCTACATACTGTAAACCGAGTATGTTGGCCAGGGACCACAATGGTTTTCATGATTTTCTACAGAAAGCACTTTCTTAGTGATAATGCTTGAGAAACATACCTGGAAAAGGCTTAAAAAGAACAAAACCATTCACACTGCTTATACACTATAAATCCACGTCCAACTAAAACTTAACAACAGAGTAACTTTTATTTCTTCATTATAAAAGCTTATATTTCATTTCCATAATTCTGTATGTAAGTGGCAGTCAGACGTCACTTATGTGTTTTATAAAAGTCCTATCCATAGGCAGTTTGGATACTATTTATTGGGAAAGGTCAAAACTCAGTTTTCAGGATGCTGAATTTTACAAGCATTTGTTAAGTCTCAACCATGAAATAGGATTATAATAAAATAAGTTAAATAGTAGAGAAAGATCAAAATAAATAACAACATGCATCTTGAAATTAAGAAAAGCATATTCTTTCACAAATAAAAGCTTTTCACAAATAAAGCTTTTTTCCTATTCGAAAAATGTTTTTATAGTAAAATAATCAAAATTGATGGCATCAGTGGAGAAGGTTAGTATATATTTAAACAACACTTTCCTAAAAAATCTGTTTCAGAAAAAAAAAAAAACTACTTTGTTCAGAATAACTGTACTGATAATTAATAATAATTAAGTAGGAGAGGTTACCATTATCACACACAGTAGCCAGATGAGGCCATACTATGGCATATTTTTTTGTAAATGTATTTCCCATACTGTTTTCTACCTCTTTCATTTTGATGCAATTTCAAATGTTGAATCTTTTTTTTTCAGCTAGCAGACTTTCCTAATTCATAGTTTCACAAATATTGTAAGCTGAAACCAAAGTAAGCCATCAAAAACCAGGCCTCCTAACAACAAGAGTGGTTTAAATACAAAGCACCTGTGTCAGAAAAGCTGGTATGCTTGATCCCTGGAACTTGTGTATCTTCTGAGTATTTAAGTAGAGTTTTTCATTGATGATGTGTTCTGGCAAACAAACTTTTCTATTTATGTGTATATTAATTTTTGCATTAATTAAAATAATACACATCTATTTGTTTATACATTAAGAATGATTACAAATTTTGAGTGATAAATGTGCAAACCAAACAGTGGTATGTTTGTAATTAGAATACTGCACTCAGTTCTTGAAAGGGTGGAATTTCCAAGGATAGTTACAAAAAGTGACTGAGTCACTAGTCAAAACTGAACAGTATTCAACACTAACTTTTCAGAGGTCATCTATAAAACTCTCAGTTCACTCATCAGGACGTGGATTTTTCTACGGGCTAGCAGTCTTTAAGCTGAGACTAGAGGTTTTCTTAAAACTATGCTCTTACTTTAAAAATAAATTAGTCAGTTTGGGTGCGGTGGAGCCTGAGTTCCTCTGTTTCTTTCCATCATTTATTTGGAGAACTGGATTGCCCTCAACATGCTTATAATGCTTGTAGCCCTGCATTACAGGCCAAATCATAATAAAATACTGTGCTTAATGGTTTTAGTTTGCTGCACTTTAGTGTTCAGGAGTAATAAAGAATATATTTTGGCTTGTGTTTTTTGTATTTTCCTTTTCACTGAGGTATGGGAGGCTGGCACATGATGAGGTACTGAGGTAACACACAGTATCCTTTTCAGAAGCTTGCTAGTGCGGCTTGTTTATGTGTTCAAATCACACACTAGTAGATTAATGGTTCAGACAGATTTTTTTCAGGACAGAAGACACAGAACAAGGGTATTTTTCATTACTTTCTGGAGCACAAGACTTTTTTTAATGCTACAGTCCTCTGAGAATGTCTTACCTGATCAATACCCTTCAGCACTGTAGGTTCCCTGGTCTCTTCTATGACCTATCTTCTCATTTAAGGGACTAATCACGTAGCCTAGCTAAAGTTTTTTCACTTGATACAGAGATCTTGGGTAAAACTTCATGGTCTAAGACAGACAGGAAGTCAGAGTAAACCATCTAATCTTCCCTTCTGCTTTTAATTTTATTTTAATCTCTTTTCTGGACCATAGCTACACACTAACCAGAAGTCTTCAGTGACTACCTACAACAGCTCAGTCCCTTTTCTCCATTGTCCTGGCTTCTTTTGTAGTTAATAGTTATATATTATACGGATCAGTCCGCATTTCTAAACAATGGAATATTTCTCAATGTAGCTTCCTTGGCCCTCCTAATTCTACTGCACTCTATCTGTTTTTAATAAACTTAAAGAATTGGTTTAGTTGTACACTTCTGTCCACATACTCTTGAAAATCCCCCTTCTCATTTCCCCTTAAGCTTTGCTTATTGAAATTTATGTTCCTTTCTATGTGCTCTTCACTAAAATTTTCCAAATTCCCTTTTTTTTGGTTGGTTGGTTTGAATAGGATTTTTAACTATATTGGTTAACTATTCCCATTTTCCTTACCTTCTAGGTCAATAGTACACTGGCTTCTAAAGAACTGTTGTACTCCTAGTAACAGCCATCTGTCCAGTTCTTCCTAATTTCTAATCTCAGGGTATCATTGAGTACCATCACCTTCTATTGAAATCATTTACTTACTCTAAAGTTTAGTCTCAGTCCATGTTGTTTCTCGGTTCTGTTTCTCTCCAAGCATGTTGAATGCAATTATAACGCAATAATTATTAATGTGGTGCCTCAGCTATTCTGTCTTAAACTAACTTCAGTTTGCTCTTTAATATTAAATGGAGAATAATGCAGGCTCTTCAACTAGCTATTCTGAACAATGGTCCATTAATGTGCTAAAAAGTATACCTAAAATTTTGTGCTATTTGACCAATTTAGTTTTAACTGAAGTCCTACATTATTATAAGTCTTGCATTAAATAGTATAATTTAGTCAGATTTCATAGACTCTTCATCTCCCTCAGCTGTGAACCCAGGATCTTTTTCTTGATTGATGTGTGCCTATGTAGCATATTTCAGCGCTTTCAGTTGGGGATTAAAAAATGAAAAACTGTCTTTAAACGCATAAGCTACCAACACCCATAAGCTACCAACACCTGTGCAAAAGAATCAGTGGAAATCAAATAAAATTGCCATGCCTGATCGATAGTACTGCCATCCCCTCCTTTTCACTCTCACACAGAAATGTACACTATGTCTGAAAATACGGCCAAAAACTAGTGTACTCTGCCAATCTTTGCCTTCCAGGACTGATAAATTCCAGCCCACCCTAAGGTTTTTTTAATTTGCAATGAGATCCCATGCTCATTATTACTTATTGTTTGTACTTTAATAAAAAAATACTCAAGACAAGTCAGAATTTGATTATGGCAGACATGCTAGAAACAAAAAGCAGAAGACAATCTTTACCACAAATAATTTACAGTTTAAATAGAGACAAGAGATGCAAGAAAAGGGCAATTATGTCCAGTTTACAGAAGAGGAACTGAGGCACAGAAATTAAATGGTCTTCATAAAAGAAGTCTGCCACTGCTGGGAAAGCTGGGTATTTTCCTCAATCCATTTTATACATATGCACATATATATATATATTTAACTACATGATTATCATTTCTTTCTGTATCTGAAAGGAGAGAATAACAGGAATTGTTTGAAAGCCCTCTTTCTATCTCTGTATTTTGTGTACCAAGTGGTTTAATGCTCCATGGTAATCTATCCTAAAACAAGAGTCAAACTGGATTTCCTATATGTCAAACATGTTTAATAAGGTTAAATAAGTGATAATTGTCTGTGATGTTTTACTATATTTAGCTAGTATGCTGGATATTTTAGGTGGAAGAAATTAAATGCCAGAAAAAGTAAATGCAGAGCCATCAAGCTGAATACAGGTATGCATACGATCACTTAATGCAGCAGACAGATGTCCTTCATTAGCACTTTTGAGAGACAGGAATGGATTTCATTAACACATATGAGAATTAAAATAATGTGTAGCAACAGTTCAGTACCCTTCTTTATGCCTTATAACACACAGAAGTTTGCCACAAGAACTTAATGAAACTCCAACACTCAGACTACTTTTAAAGAACAGTGATAACTTTTGCTTCCTTTATAAGCTGTCTGGACTTATTTCCCCTGTTCTTCCATAAAATAAATGTTAGATATGCAGTGATACCTTGTGGTTTTTATTCTGTGTGCTGTCTGACATATACCTGTTCTTTAATAGAAGATATATAGGAATGTTGAGATTTAAAAGTCACCTATTAATCACATAGACGTGGACACACACAGACAGGGAAGACCCGGATTTTGAACACTGTAAACCCTTTGCCTATTACTGGCAGCTGTATTCATCGAGGATTTTATAAATCTCTGTGTAATCCAGGTAACCCAGAAGGGCTGTGAATCACCAATCACTCAACACAGGTGTACCTCCCCAAATAGTAACTATCATATGAGAAAGAACCATATGATTTCTTCCACACTTTCTATTTTTAAAGCTCTACTTTACACTTGTAAAACTAATCCTGTGAAACTACATATTGCATTTAATTTTCATCTGCATATCTAACATTAGCTAATCATTTTGGTATCCCAATGTTTTTGCAGTAAAGTACTCATAAATACCAGCTTTTAAAATGTATACGCAGATGTACTGAAGTTTTTATTTATGTCCTGTAGGCAGGTTAACTGCTTCCTTATGTAATATGTGATAAGTTTACTCAGTCCTACCACTGTTGTAGAATGGAAATTAGAAGAATATCTAGCAGTTTATTTCCCTGTCCAGTGTAGCAAAAAAGGGAAAATATTGAGAATTTTGTTATTATTTGGGTAGGTTTTGCCTTGGCAAAGGGGACTGGCACATACTGGAAATAACTATAGTAATAGTATGAAGAATATCTCCTCTGAAATACATTGGTAAGAACATGAAATTACTACAGACCTAGCATTTAATTTATTCAATATTTCATAAAATATAATTTCTTCTGCACATTAATCTTAGACTGCTGATAATCACCCTCAGACTACCCTTAAGAACCTCTCACTTGACTAGTTAATTTCTGACATGACAAATGTTAAGCTGTGCAGGTGGTTGGCTGTTTGTAATGGACCAAAAGGAGCATTCTACTCTGTTTTCATACTCTTACTGATGTGTCCATGATCCACTTCCAAAGCTGAACACCTGTTACTTATTTTTGCTTTATTCTTTGGAAAAAACACAGGTATTTCTTCACAACTTAAAAAAAAAGAAAGTCAAAAAGCTCAAACTGCATCTAATAGTTTATAGCTCTCCAAGAGAATGCAAAGAAAATGTGCACAACAGTTTGGCTTGGAATTTTCTTCCTGCCCTCCACATGCCAAGCTCAGCACTAGCTACAATAGAATGATTCTCTAAATACCAAGGTGCCTTTGACCTCCAGGACACAGAACTGACTGCAACAGATTGACTAGTGCATCTGTGTACAGGAAATAATATGAAAAAAGGGAGGAAAAAAAAAACACATTCAAGTCTCTCTTCTTGAAGCACTACTTTTCTTGAGATCACTGGTTAACATAAAATTACCATTGAAGAGGATATGGAAATTGTCACTTCAACTTAGTAATGCTTTTCAGGCACAACTATCTTTACATTCAGATTATATTATTATTAATTGAAGAGGTTAAAGTTACCTTCAAACGATGATTTGTTTTGATCATACAGCAGTTTGGATTTTGCTATTATTACTGTGTTGCTATTCTACTCAGATGAGGTCTTCCAAATCTGCACAGAGAGGGATAAAGTATTTTTTTCATGCTGATGAGTGGAAAATATTTTCTCGTTTGCTTATTCTTTTTTTCCTGTACTGTACATGAGGATGAATATCCAGGGTATTAAAATAACTAACAACTCAATCATTGTTTCAAAAAACAAACACACACACCCTAGGGGAATAATCCTTCCTGATTTTCTTCTTTAGATCTATCCAGATCCAATTCTGAGAACTCTTTTTCTCCTGCTGATGAAGGAGAAAGAGATATACATACTCTTGCTTTTTTATGTTTTAGCGTTTTTTTTCTATTTTTTTTTGAGGAAACTAGTTGAAACTCTTGAGGAAGAGTTTCAACTATAAATAAACTATAAATAAACTATAAAACTATAAATAAACTATAAAACTATAAACTATAAGTTTCAACTATAAACTCTTTTCCAGCTTCTCTTCTCTAACAGGGATTATGTCTTGTTATCAACATCCTTGCTGGAAGACAAGGACAAATCAAACCAAATTTAAGTTGTGTGGCATTTTGTAATATGACACAGTGGGGCTTTGGACACACTGAAGTTTAGTTTGGAGGGAGCCAACATAGGTTGATTGGGGTGGTTATTTGCATTCCCAGATTAGGGAATCTGCTTGTTTCCCCTGTGTGGAATTGGCTTAGAGGTGGCAGCAGAGGCTCAGAGGAGAGGAGGAGACAGACACTTCTTTCCTCCAGAGTAAGACTGATTGAGTGACTTTTTGATCAGGGCATTTGAAACTGCAAAAAAAAAAAATGAACTGAAAGAAGACAGTTGCATTTAAGTGAAGTAAGTTCCAGAAAGACAACTAATATGTTTAATAATGCTGGTATTCTCTAATTGCAATATTGAGGATAACCAAGGAAGTTTTTCTCTGAGAAGTCTGAAAATATTTAACTTTTTAAGAAGGGAAGACTAACAAGTAAATCATGGACATAAATTTATTTTAAAATTTCAAAACAATTTTGCTATCACAAATGAACCACATACCATACTACTGCAGTAAATTGGCAGACAGATTCCTAATACAACAGCAAATTGGATAACTGCTAAAATTGCTGAAATTCAAGTTAAGTATGACTACTCATAAAATCATCTCCATTTGAGTTTATATCATTCTTTCAAATCTCTCTCTCCATAGCAGCCTCAGTTCTGTCCCTATAATTTATACTTTTAATTTTTACCTAATTTTCAAAACTGTAATTCATACAATTAAAGACATAACATATCAGCTTCTGAAAACTAGTTATTGGGAAATTCAGTATTTTTCTACACAGTGTAGTAGTACAATGGGGTATGCCTTTGACAATGATTTATTTTGAACCAACTCACTGGTACAGTGAGCTACACTTCCATCTTCTATTGATCATCATCATCTGATTGGTCATCAGGTGTCATTTATTCTCTAGTCTAAGGAGTTGCAATATTAAACACAAAAAAATCTCTCTCGCAGTATCTACTATCTATGACATTTTCATTTACAAGACCTGAACAGTGCAACTAACATAGCTATGTACATTTGGAGAAGTACATATTTTTCCTACATAAATGGAAAAGAATTCACACTCTTCTGGTCTAAAATAAAGATAGCTACATTATCTATAATTACAGCCAAAAGTTTTGGCCTCACTATTACTGCTTGACCCTCCCCATACAATCATCAATTTTTACTTAATCAGTTTTACTCTGTTGTTTATGCATCTCTCTAACCCATATCTGACATATTTATTACCCAGGGAAAGATTTGGCTCAGAAGTGCCAAATCTCAGAAGAGAAAATAAATAACTAAATTGGGACAGAACCTCATCCCAAACAACTTACTTACATTCCAAGTATCAGGCAAGAGTAAACAGATACAGAGACCTGAACTGGGAAAGGTCTCTGCTCCCTGCAGAGGAGACGCTCTCCATGCGCTCAGCCAGGTGAGACAGGAAAAGCTGGTGGGAGACTGTGTAACTAATGGGAAATGGACTGAAGATCTTGGCCTTGTTTTTGAAGATGAGAGGGACTAGGGAAAACATTGTTCTTTAAAAAGTTAAATGTCAGATGGGAATGGTGATTTAGAACAAGAGAAAGAATTTATATAAAGAAAGCAAGAGACAAGAGGAGCTGAAACCTTGAAGCGAGTGCAAGGGTTATTGAAGAAGAGCTATAAGCCCTTCCTGTATCTGTGACAGAACGAGAAGAAAACCAAACAAGAAAAGGGGGAAGGAAAGGCAAAGCAGGGAAGGGAAAAGGTCACACTCTATGTCATCATTTTTTCTTTTTAAGAAGTCAGTGAGATCGCACATGGATAGAGAAAAGGGGAGGAAACAGAGACTTGTATAGTGATTCAAACTTGGGGAAGAGACGACTGAGATTGCAAGTAGCCCAATGTGATACTGTCCGTGCAGAAAGCTGCCCAGAGATGAGGATGGCAGAGCTGAAAAACGGGAGATAAATCTGTAGCAAAAGGAAGTCGGGCTGGTCACAGGATTTCCGCTAGAGATACTGTGCTGCATGAGAGCAGGAAGCGAATGCTGGGAGACAGCCAGGGCCAACAGTAGGGAGGAGAAAAGGGGAGAATCTAGCTCACCTAAAAGCTCAGCTCTAATATGCAGTTAGCACAGGACAAACTCAGAAGTTGGAAGAACCAGAGGTCAGGACCCACAGTCTTTGCTCCCACAGAGCAGCATTTTTGCAGGGGCTGTGCAAAAATGGGGTTATTTGGAAGGTTTAGTCTTGCTCTCACTCTGAAAACTGTGGAAATGATTGTGCACACACAGAAAACTGAAAAGTTAATTACCTTAAAATACTAATTATCTCCAGGAAATCTCCCTTGGACTTGGGGAATCCCAACAGCATAGAGCCTATGTGTGCAGGACTAATGGTTTAGGAGATGCTAGTGCATGCCCAAGGCACAGGTCCCTTGATCTAGAGTAGTTTTGACCCAGTTACTCATTGTAAAAAGTTCTCAGTGTGAGTCTTGATTGTCAGTCTTCAGTTTTTCATATCAGCTTGTCAACATTCAAGCAGATTGTGTTCACATTGATCACGTAAGAGAAGGCTTAATTCTATGCCTACTTTGTCACTCATTAATAGGACTCATTAGTATACGAACCCTGCAACATGTGATTGTAACACAGGTATTACAGCTGAAAAATATATGCAGGACATTATTTCACCAATAATGTTTTGAAATTAGACACAGTTCCATTTAGAGACATACAGATTATAATGCCAGCATTCATCAGATATATTTACATACTTATGTTTATATATCTTGCAAATCTAACACCAATTTTACTGTGGTGCAATCCAGCAGTCAGCCCTATCTTAAAAAAAAACGTTTCTAAAGAGCTACCCCAGAGAGTTCTTGTTTCAGCAATTATCTGCTATATCTTGAATTTTTTTTTCCAAGGATATATATTATTATCACTCACTTTGTGGAAAAGATTATCTTAGAGTTTCATCAATTGTATTAAGGGCCTAAATTGCCTTCTCTTCTGAAATCTCCCAACCATCAAAACCACTCGCAGTGGATCTACCTCCGAATCCTCATTACATTGGTTTGAAATTAGTGCATATGCAAATTAAGACCAAATCCTGACAACTTTAGTCTTTATTTACCTCTTAATCCTCCTGAAATTCCCAAGAATTTGGCCAGAATAATACAGAGTCAGATTTTTCTGGTGAGCATCTGATTTAAAATTTATTTCATTTTAGTCTTTATATTCTGAACACAGTTTCAGTACTAGATACATACAGAGACCAATTTAGCAAGCGAAAGGGGGTTTTGCATTGAAGAGTAGACAAAGGCTTGGCTCCAGATCTCACTACAGAAGCAATGCCGTGCCATAGATACAGGGTGTGTGCTAATTGCCTGTATTCAAAAATAAAAGGAAAAAAAATCACTAAATGAACTTAAATATAGAAATAAACTCTTTAAACAGCAGATACAACATTCTGGATTTCCTGTTGAATTGATTAGTTTTTGACTGGATAATTAATTAAAGAACTACTACAAAGTTAACAGATAACAACAAGCTATGAAAAATATGGATTTATATCTCATATATAAATGAGATTAAAAACATTTTCCATAGCTTGACATTCGTTATAGGGTCCATTTCTAAATTTCCTCCATTCCATAACGAAGGTTTAACTAAGGCACCTGCTGTAATACAAAAGCCCCTCGACAATATTAAACTGCAAACTGCTGAGCAACTAGAACAAAGAATATTGACAACAGTGTTTAGGTCCCAAAAAGAGTACATTTAGAAACTAACTGGAAACGAGACTTGAACCAATTTTATGGTTCATCAAACATATGTAATAATATGTTGATTCTAGTGGAGTTACAGGCAATGAATCTGCCTCTATAGAGCCCTCTTTTGTGTCCCTGCACGATACATTTAAAAGGGCATTTCAAGGAAAATGTATCTTTTAAAGGTAAAAGGACCTGAAGTAGAAGTGCTGGGTTCGAGGTTGGAACTACTTGTGTATTAACACACTTGGAAACTTTTGCTCAGTGCATCATTCTCCTCAACATTTTTTAAATGTGAAAATGGGTTTGAATATTTACATTGATGCAATATATCATACTTTTTTTTTTCCCTGCTAACAGACTGATATAATGAATAGATAAACCAAGCTGAAGTGAGTAGTTAATGGAAAACCTGCTAATGGGCTTTCCAATAACACACATCGGCATGGAGCAGGAAGCCAGAAGCTTACAGATCCCAGGTTATTGAAAATGGAGTATTTTGAAAACCTAAAGGTGAGATATTTGTGATTTCCACCACCTTCTGCTATACGATCCATTAAGCAACACAAAAATGACTTCTTTAGAGACTGACGTTTGATTGATTTCCCCAAAAGCAGCAAGATGTCAGAGTGACAGTAGTCGTCAAGGGAGTACTAGAAACTACAACTCAGTTACAGTATGCAAGTCTAGCAGCCAAAGAATTCTCCTGATAAGGAAAGGTTCAGAGTTTAAGTAACTAGGCCATGTGCTCACTAATTCACACCAGGAAAGGAAACACTAGATAATGAAATACCTCCAGGTTTACATTAATAGGTAATACCCAAAGAAACAATTTAGTGCGCAATGGTTAAACAGTAAATTGCAGAAGTTTTCTTCTTGATGTCTTCTATTTTAATGACATTGCAAAGAAGACACTTTCAAAAGCCACATGTTGAAAAGGGTAAATGGAGAAAATTGAGAAAATTGACACACGATAAATAATTACTAGCCTTCAAATCTCTCCTTTTTCTTCATTCAGATCTCCCACCAAATGAACTCATTCACTAGCTGTTGTAGATGGCTCTGTGCTGCGATCTATAGTGAGTCAGTTAAGCACTCATTCCCAAAAACTTGCATAGTGAGATTCTGTCAAAGTAGTTCAAAAATATTATAAATATATAGAATATTAAAAAATAAAACCCTCAAGTTTAGACATTCAACAATTATTCCATTTTACCCCTGCAGTTTGTGCAGTACCAATTGAATAGTATAAGAACACATACTTTTACAGAGCAGCAAAACACATATTTGACTTCCAACAAAGCAATAGTATTTGATCCTTTGGGGCAGCAGAATTTGAACCGAAGACAACCAGAGAAATCAACTGGGCCTCAAAATAAATAAATAAATAAAATAATTTAAAAAAGAAAAAATGGGCTTAGAGATCTGTGGAATAAATTAAGGAGATTCAAAGATGCAAGAAAGTTGATAAGAAAGAACCAGAAATACACTCGCAGCAAATAAATTGTTTGAGAATAAGAACAGCCAAAGAAGAAAACAAGCTGTACATGAGAAAAACAGCACACCTTCTGGTTGTGTGGAGAAAATGAATGAAAGATAAAGAATCCTTAGTGCAAAGAAGGCACGAGGATTAAAGAAACTGAGGAAGGAGAATGAAAGCTATTTATTTTTGTCCATATCTATACATTTCCTGCACCAGTTAAAAGCTTGTTATTTTCTGAAACCTATTCAGAGTCCATACATCAAGCATCCCTGAAGAGATGAACTGTAAACCAGAGAATAAACTAGACATCTGACAGTGAGAATATAAAGTGTCAGCATAGGTCATAAGAGCAAGAGGCACCTGGACTACAAGGGCTCATGTCTATAAAACAGTAGTATATTACACTCTTTTTGACCAAGGAAAGAGTTAGAGCTCACTTCAAAGAAAGTTTAAGGATTGACAGATTTAATGTCTTGGGAAATAAAAATAACTGGTTTTGAGAATTATACCAGGACTGTGGAACTGCACGACGTTTTAAAAGTTAAAATAAGGTGTGCTCTCCATCTTACAAAAGCATGAGGCATTTTAAAATTTTGCAGCTTCAACAGTTGCATAGTTTGCTTATTCAGCAAAAACACAACATAGAAATGACTATTAAGAAAAGTAATATTCACTTGGCAATTCTTTTTTCAGGAGAAAATTTAATATACAGTACACATTTAGGTAATGGTTATGTGTAACTGCACACAATAAGCACAGAAATAATAATTCAATTTCTGATGTTATCAAGGCAGCATCTAAACAGCTGAAACATTTGTCCTGTTTAATAAAGTTAGAAAAAAAATTTTGACACTACTTCTAGTCACTAATAAATATGAAATCAAATACATAAATGCTTTACAATCTATTTCTTGAAATATTTCCTTTGATCTTACTCTGAAATTCTGAAAACTGTGAGCAATCTGAAAATAAAACAGAAGAGGTATTCAAATTGTTATGTTTTACTATAAATTTTTAAACCCCAAAATTTCTGATAGAACCAGGTCTTTCATATGTCCAGTTTACCAAATCCCTTCAACTCATCTAGTATTACCCCTGTATCAAGAAATGTTTATGTGTTAAAAAAAAATAACTACTGAAACATGTATAAACCAAGCCATAGTTTGAAACAGTAAAACCCAAGATTTACAAGAATAAGTAACCACATATCTATATGTGCACTCAGCCTCTTAAATAGGTAGTGCAATTTACTATAGTTTGAGCACCTCTGGAATTCATCTGACTTCAATAAAAAGCTGCTGCATACTCTGAGATTTTGTGGTTAAAAAAAATAGGCTACCTATATGCATGAACTTTGGAGTCAATCTTTAGGCACCCATAGTTGCAGTTTAATTCATTGTATCAAAATCGCCAGAGCCCAAGTTACAAGCTCCTTCTGCTCCTGCTAGCTTTAAATCTATTTTTAAAGCAGATGATAGTCTTGAACACACTGTAGATAACAAAAACAGAGGTTTGAACTGTCAATCAAATCTAGGCTCAATGGTACTCATGTTAATAATGGTAACTGGGGCATGCGCAGTTAATGGCATTAACAAATCATCCTCTGCACTTTCTAGCAGCCCTGTTTTTGAACCAGCAAGGAACTGAGTTGCACAAAATCCTACTCTCCAAGAACTGGAGAGAAGGAATCTTGTCCTCTGCTGTTTCACAGGAACAGAATAGCTTGGACAGTTAGAATGCTGAGCAGCAGTGTCATTCAGTGTTTTTTTTTTATTATTATTTTGTTTTGAAATAGACTTATTTGCATTTTGGGTAGCTGACAACTTAAAAAAATAGCAAAATAAATATATCAAGATGGCAATTTTTCATGGATTTTGGAGTCTCAAGCCTGCCTGGTTTTAAATACACGAACTGTTAAGGTTGTCTAATCTGGCAGAAATGTGTCTAATCTACAAAATGTGACTGCCATTGAAGAAGCACTTAAAGACCCCTGTAGAGTCAGAGAGGGTCTTGTACTAGGACTTGAGGGTTCCAGCCAAAAGAATTTGCATGCTTAACACTGGATTTAAATAGGACCTAGTCTTAAAAAAAAATACCTTCTAGAAATAGTGGGCATAGCTTTTTCCTGTGGGACTCTTTCTGCACAGACTGGGCTGGACTGCACAGTCCTCCAGCATAATTTATTTAACACCTAAGGGTGGTAAGGGAGAAGCATACTCAGTGCAAGGACAATATTTACAGATAAAGTGTTCAACATATTTACAAAACAACAATCCCAACCTCTAATGACGCTTCCAATATGTAGGAAGGTGGTATTGTCATAGACTATTTTGGCCATAGGAAGAACAGTTGTATTTTATCTACCTATCTATCTATAAATCCTCTGAGAATCGCTTTTGCTAAAAGTTACTAGGAGGAAAGGATTCAGCCTGAAGCAGACACCTTGAATAGAGAACTTCAACTGGAATTTTGCAAGTTTAACAAAACTGAAAATAACTAACAGACTTTTAGAAGAAGCTTAACTTATAGATTCCACTGCATAAATTATACGTATTATAAGAAAATATTACATTTATGTTTGTTGATGTGCTTCTTTTAAAGGTACTGTGATTACCTGCATGATGCGAGACAACCCCTTATAACAAAATAAAACGTGAAAACATAGTGAAGTACACTTTTGAAATCACTCTCCACTACACCG
>NW_010585688.1:17425-29646 GCF_000705375.1 Tinamus guttatus
GAGTGTAAATGTTACCAGGGAAATTTCTTTTTACAACACCTAATCATTTTCCATCTTTCTCTCAGGTTGTGTTTTCTAAGTAATCCAGCAAGCTAAGAAAGGAATTTCTTAAAAAAAAAAAAAAAAGAGAGAGAGAGAGAGAGATGAGTTCCTCAAACAGCTTAAGGAACATGATTTAGGAAACAGAAACATGAGCAAAACCCTCCACACATTTTAGAGCTGCAGCAAGAATTTACAATACCAATTTTCTTCCAGAAAGATTCTAGAAATTATCAGGAAAGCAAGTAAGGATATAAAGGAGATTCCTTTTTCCTATTAAGTGAAATGGCAATTTTCCTGTGTGTCTCCTGTTGGAAAGGCATGGGATTAAATCTCAAATCTGAGTGAACAAGAAAACGCTTGGTTTCAAAGTCTGGACCAAATATGACTAAGAACACACAGTTTTAACTGTCTAAGAATTAAGAGTATTCAGAGAGTAACCAGAAGCTGCCCAGTCCCCAGAGAACTATGGAGCACAGCATCGAGACAGGCCCCTGACAACGGGAATACAGAAACCTGAGACGCTGTCGGCTCGGTAACTTCCTTTCTAATGCTAAAGGAAAAAGTTTCCCAGAAGAGAGCCAGAGGAAGCCTCTTTTTTTCCAGCGTCAAGGAAGATTCCACAAGGCCTCGAGGGATGGCTATCACACACAGAGAAAGAACAGTTGGTAGGAGACTGTTTATTTTTAATTTTGTTTATCTTTTGAGGAAGGAGGGCAGTTACTGGAAATGCTAAATTAAACTATCTAACTAGCAGAAAGTAAACTATTCTAAATGAGTGAAAGCCAAGAGAGCAGCTGCATCTGACTTAGAAGTAGTAGGAACTATACTCTTGTGATCCATCATTCCCCAGCCAAGCACGTGCCCTCCATCTAATGACGGGGGAAAAGAAACTGAAGCAAGAAATATAGAGCAATTGGCAATAGGAATCAGAAAGCACTGTGTTGGTGTATACAGGATGGAAGGATGTAAAACCATAAAAATAGCGGGAAATAAACAAAATGTGAGAAATGAACTGTTGGGACTGAGTACAATCCTTCTGCGATGTTACACAAGAGTTATCCGGTGGACTGCTCCTCAGCAGAGTTTTGTCCTTACAAACAGATTTTTTTTTCTATGAAGACAGAGTCTTTCTTCACAACTAAGGGAATCAGAAAAAAGTCCCTTTGCAAATGAGTATTTAGAAATAATACAGAATACATAACTGAAGGGCTGGTTGCTATCTGAAGGAAGAGATAAAACTGGACAGTAAATAAAAATGACCCATTGCTTTCATACTGTTTCATACAAACCTGATCCTGCAAACATGCGTGGGATTTTAACGCAAGTGTTCACACTTACTGTGCTGTTCAGCCATGAGATTGTTTCACAGACTAGGGCCAAAGCCCCTCATCCTGGCCTCAGATCTGCACAGGCAAACCACAACTTCTGTGTCCATCTGTTACCAAGTCAATGGGGTCACACTCCGCAGGGATGCTTGTGTCTGTCTTTACAGAGCTCACTGAAAATCTTATTTATGTAGAATTGATTTACATGGCATAACACAATACTCCCCTACATGTACATAGGCTACCTGTAATACTTTTCCCCCCTCTCTTAAAACAGAAACTCACTTCAGAAGACGCACCTTAACTGTTTTATGGTTAAGAACTTTGTACGTCTCGTAGGCTAAAATTTCAGTTTTGTAATTCATTTATGGAAAGCGGATTCCAAAGCAGAAGTGGAAAATGTTTTCAAGACTCTCTACCGTTCAGCACATAATATTTATCATATATCTTATAATGAGTTTTGTCATCTTCCTCCTATGTCAGAGTGCTCCTCTTTTGTTGTCAATTATGCAGAGTACTGCTCCCTCGGCAGAGTAAATTAGCCTCTGATGGGTTACAGGCTGCTGCATCGGAGTTTTGTTATTGGTATCCTTGCTAACTGACATAAATCTAGTTTGTATACTTTACTGTGACAGCACTATGGAGTTGTCCATTAAGTTAAGGAGGGGCCACATTTGAACTGCCTAGGATAAGAAAGAGCAAAGCAAGAGTTTCACCTTAAACCTGACTTAATCTCCATTCTTGATTATACCACAATCTTCATTTTGATCAGTGCACATGTATGCATGTACAGTTTCTTCTGCATATTACACATGGGAATGAAATGCTTTACCTGTTTGCAATAAAGTTTTACATATTTTCAACAGCTAAGTTTAAAAAATGCATTTTTTGGAATTATATTAATGTAGAGATTAAAATAACCAAGATTTCAGAAGCCTATTTTGAAAACAGGTATCCTAATATGGATATCTGCACCACATTTCTTCTGAAGTAAAACAGATCCTGTGCACACTCAAGTAGCCATGTTAGCACAATTACTTGCAATAATAGGGCCTTAATTTGGTAGAAAAATTAAACAGACTATTATCTGTTCCCTGTGACTTGTGTTATATAACATGCATTTCATATTTAGTGTAACGTTTGGATGTGACAGTTCTAGTCAGCCATGGATATCCATGTTCCCTCAAGAGGCTTGCCTGCCTTTCCTCCTCATTACTTCGTTTTTTACCACCTCTCATAAGACATTTGTTGTTCAGCTGTTCTTATTAAGAGCTGCATGTCTCCCACAATTTGTGATCTTCATCTTTCATCGTATTAGAGAGCAGATGGATATTATAAGTCTTTGGATTTTCCAGGCATGTGTTAAGCAAGTCTGAAATGAGTCACTTACTTACTTAGAAGTATTAAGAGAGCAGTCAAGCTTATTGCAAAATCTGCTTGGCATATTGCTCAGGAATAAGGCTCTCACTTTCACTTTTACTTTTTATGAGGCTGAAGAAGAACGTATTTAAGCAAAGTGACTCAAATATAGCCATATACTGTCATCAGGAAAACAAAAATTGTTGACATCAAGTAGTCCTGGCTGGTACTTTATTGCCGTAGCAGACAGGAACGTAGACCTTCCCACAGAGACACACATGGATGCCCACAGCTATGCAGAGTGCCCAAGATACCTGCTTGCAACCATCTAATAGAGAAATTTAACTAGCTAAATCAGAACATCAAAATGAAAGCATTTAACAGAAGGCATCCTAAATCTTTATCCCCATTTAGAATAATAAGCTGGAAATGAAATGCTGGTACAGAAAATAAAAGATCAGAAGAAAGAATAGCAAGAGGGATGAGCAGTGTGGGAGACGAGGGGAACATGCACAGAAAGTGAGTTAATGCAAGGTTTTAATCCAACATTTGCTCTCTATTGATCAAATGTTTGTTCAGTGCTTTACTGATGTAAAGAATTATGTAAAATCAATGTTAATGTCAGAAGGTCTTTAACCCTAAATTCAGACCATTTGTTAGCCAGTTTAATACTACCAGTGTTACCAAGCTACAGATTAACCTCCTTTAATAACTTTCTAGAGCACTGTAAAAACATACTGTTCACAATTTGCAATGAACAGGAATAGATTCATATGTGAACAATGGTAATTATAACATTTTTAAATGCAGCAACTAAAACAAATATTTAGAAATAAGCCATTTCTTAAAGCACACTGTTTAAACTCTGGGTAACATGCTCATTCTTAAAAGCAAAACAAATTAAAAACAGGCCAAATTTCTACAACTTCAGAGGGAATATCTAAAACTAAGCAGGTCATATTTTCATGCTTTAAATGAATAAATGTGTATTATGAAATGTGTGTATACAAAGCACTTCAATTCTAAAAGAAAATTATACTCTCTTCATGGAAACCTTGATTTAAAAGTCTTGGAGTTCACTCTAAATCATTAAGTCCAAGATTTAAATTATAATACAAGCTTTGTTGTAGTAGCATAAATACTCCATTATAGCATATTAAAACACAAAATTGAAATTTGAATAAACACAGTTCTATTTCAAATATGTCAGGAGCTGAAATTTTCAAGATAGATATATTCAACAACAGCAGCTCTGAAAAACAGTTAAAGCCTTCTTCCAGACAATAACACGCCATAACTTTAGAGCAGAGTTAACTTGGATTTATTTTAATTATGAATAAAGTGTCAGACTTGAGAACACAGAGAAGCAAAAGATTCTAATAATTTAACAGTTTGTCTATCTCTATATATGCACGTTATATATATATATATATATTTATATACACACACATCAAAATCAGATTTTACTTGTATATTCTAGAGACTAAATATTCCGGAAAATTGCAAAGCAAGCCAAGCTTTACAGTCACTTCCCCCAATTTTCTGAGCTCTGCTTTATCTCCTAGACCTCTCACTCACATCTCCCATAACTTGTTGCATGCTTATGCATTGCCTCCTTACCTCCAAGCAAAAGAAAACAAGCTTCCTCTTTTTGTCCTACCTATTTTACAAATTTGGCATGATGTTAAATATGTGTAGTGTATATAAATCTTTTAAATGTTCTGTTATGAACACATACTGTTTTTTCCACGAAATTCCATGAAAGTGCCTCCTCGTTAGAAAGACTTATCTCCTTTCTTCTCAATGAAAATGAAGCATAAAACACTCTTAGAAAAGAGGCACTTTTTCAACATGTCCACTGTCTCCATTGGGAACGATGAAAAAGAGCTAAACTGCCCTTAGGGGAGATGGCAGTTCCTCACACTGTCAAGATTTAACCATTTTACTTCTAAATTCTGAGAAAATTAGATCTGCACTTAAAAGATAAGTGCTGAGATTTCAGGGAAGATATTATTCTATTTTTCTACCTGAAACAAATAGTTTAATCCTCATGTTAAAAGCACAGCACAAACTCAGCTGTGAAACTGTCTCTATGAAAAGAAAAAACTTGTGTGGACTGTAAGAAATGACACATTTCTCTCTCAAAGCTTACAATTAACATTTGTGGCATGGGAAGTCTAAGCCATTACAATATCCAGTCATTCATGGGAGGGAATGATGAAGGAAGGTAGGGGCAGAAAGGGTACATCTTTCTGCAGTGAAATGTGGGGAGAAGAATTTTAGGGAGGTTTCTTAACATGAAAACAAAAAGATAATAAATGTGTGTTTTCCTTCAAAAGGAGTCCCTAGAATTGAAGGAAAGTATCAGTTTCTCAACTTGGCAAATTTCTGAAGAGCAAACAAAACAGTTTCATAGATCTTGCAGATAACACTACACTGTTGTTCTGTGCTACTGAGATATTCCTATAAACATGCGGACCAAATCCTGATAAAAGTGAGTGCAGATTGCTTGCAGTAAGTGATGCTTACTTTGAGGGCTGGAGCATGCTTTGTAGTTATTCCATCCCAAACAATTGCACTTAGGAACACTCGCTATGTTAACAAACATAAGCACTTGAAGAGACTGGTAATGCTAAGCGGGACGTGCAGAGTTCTGCCAATCATACAAGGAGAGTCTCCAACTGCGAATATTAGATCGTCTCCTCCACACCTTCCAACACTCCCACACTATCCTTCCATGAGGACATGCACCTCGATTTATACGAATGTTCCTGTGGGATTTGCAGTCAGAAGGAAGACAAAGAATTCTAACCATTTATCACATTTTGCAAAACTAACTGCACTAACTGCAGATTTGTTGCTTGCCTTCCTGAAGGTCATTCATACAGAATATCACTCGGGCACTTAAAATAGTACTTCTTTACCTTTGAGCCTTACAGATTTTTTTTTTTTTGTGGTAAACCAAAAGGTGCATCATCTTGTAAGACAGGTTACTTAAAGCATTCTGTATTGAATATGATTTCTTAATTGTTCATTTTATGTTTCTATGTTTCTAATAGACCAGGGCAGTCTTTAACCATATGGATTTAAATAACAGGTTCCAACATGAAATTTCAGAGTAAATGTCAGACTTCCTTAGTCTCCTTCCAGCTTTCATATCTAAGAATGTATTATACTATAAATATATCTAAGCACTGGGAAGTGAGATATATCTCTGTGGAATGAGATAGCAGGAAAGAAAGGCTTTTCATTCATACTTAAAAATGTTTATACAAAAAAAAAAGTGAAGTACACTAACAGTGACAATATGGAAAGAGATGTTTTTCATTAAGAGGTCAGTATAGATTATGCAAAGAATGTTACAACAACTTTAAAAAATGCAATTTTAGAGTTTAAGACAAGGGCAGAATCTCTATAATATGACTTTGATTCAAAACAACTGTATGTCTCGAACATACTCAAAAGGCGAAATTACAGATACAGTGATGGCCACTGAACATGTAAATGCCTTTGCATAAATTTTGCAAAACTACCATAGGGGATTATCAAATGGCTTAGAACAGAAGCATTTCTTTTGGTAGGACAGTCCTTAAGCATTACTGGACAAACTAGGACAAGGCAAAATATGCAGGATACTGCACATACAACATAGTCAAAAGCAATCACATCCAACCACGGAATTGTGTTTGGGATTCTCAGCTTTTAATTTGAGTCCTTGGGAACATGGGGAACCTCAAAAATGCAAAAAGAAAATAAAGCAATGGAGAGAGATTCCCCTGGGTTTGCAGGAAGGCTAACCAACAGCTCATAGAGCTGTGCATTTTTCTTTCATCCCAGTTATGTATCCATATATTTCATGATTCCATGGTGACTGAATTTGGCCTTCTCCTAATGAATGACACCATGACAATGAACTCAGCATTTTGTACATGCTCTCTGACTTGTTTTCCCTCTGCCTAAACGTGCCTCTTGCTCTCCAGATCTTTTTATTTTATTTTAAAACCAGAAGGAATAAATGCATTCTCCATCCTCTGTTCCATGGAACTAGGCAGCTGGAAGCCTGACCTAGAATCCAATTTTCAGCAAGAAAGCAGGGAGGACCCAGCAATGCATGCTGGCTAGCTAGGCAGCCTGCAGAAGAACGCAGTAGCGAGAGCTAGTGAAGTCAAGAAAAAGGTAGAATAACATTTCCTGGGTTTTAGGTCAACAAAAACTTCACCTGAAAGACAATTTTGTGGGGGTTTCAATGAATAAAAAAGAAAATTTCATGAAAACAGAATAAAGCAGTCCTTATTGCAGAATACAGTCTCATACAGTTTGAGATTTATGGCCAATTATGGTCTTTTGGGCCTTTATGGCAAGGAAGTGCCTCTTTGTTCTACTGAAGAAAACCGGGAACAGGAAAGAGGAAAAAAAAAAGTGTTTTTTTTTTTCCCCATAAAATATAGAAAAAAGCAGGCACTCAAATTGTTTTTATGAAATACTAACATAAAGAGATTGATCGGCAATCTCAAATGCCCAAGCACTATGCCAAATAACTCTAGAGAAATTTGATTTATATCACTTAAGATCTTAAAAGGGAATAATCTATAAGGAACTCATTAAAGCATGGTCTTTAAAATACCCTACAACCTTGAAGCTAAAAGACAGGGAGCTAAACTCCCTGTTATTTAGCTCACTATTAAAACATGCTAACAAATCAGGGGCAAATAGGAGAATGGTTACTATTGGCAATCAGAAACTTATTGGCAGGGATGGCTCTAAAAGTCACTTCATGTTCTTCCTGTCAGCCATGAAAGATTTTTCTCCTCTCGCCAGCTTGATAAAATCAAAAGTTGTATTAGTACCATCCAAAGACAAGGAAATAGTACTTCCAAGCACTGTCTTTGTGCAACAGGGATGCTACTGTATAGAGGCACATGCATATACACATATAACTGAAAATATAAAAAATATCTATCATCTAAGGGAGTTTTGTTTTTAATGTTCTAATATCAAGTCATGAGCATATTTAGTGGCATAAGCCGACAGGCACACACAGGCAAGGCTTAGTTTGCTTTGTTAGGCAAACTTTGTTAGGCAAACTGTTTGTTAGGCAAACTTTGTTAGGCAAACTGTTTGTTAGAGAGAACTTAATACATATTGTTTTATAAGAAAATGCCATACACAGATACAAAGAAGGATTTTCCTAGTCTTCCCCTCCAAATATATTGCAAATTTATCAAGTCCAGCTGCAGATATTTAGCTGTATTCAACAACAAGCAAAGCACAGCTAAAATCTTATGACAGATTAAATAATGAAATAAATCTCATAACTCATTTTTTCCAAAGAACAAAAAAAGAAAATTTACATGGCATAATTTTTCCTACTGCAGCTAAGATACTGTGAACCTTAACATAGAAAAACAATCAACTCCTTCTTTATCTAATCATTTTATGAGTCAACCTGTGTACATTTCAGACTCACTAGCAACTAGGCTCTTTGAGGCAGCACTTCTTCAGAAATCATTAAATCATGTCCAAGTTCTCCCCTCCTCCATTAAACATTTCTAAATTTTCATTTTTTCTGACAGAAACAGACACAGAAGAGATACTGAGTCAACCACTTCAACCTGCTTAGTGTTAAACATGACTTGTCTGAGGCAAGAACTAGGGACCACTCACACATTCACCATGAGTAATGCTCTTAGGTCAAGAGGACATGCACTTGATTTAAAAAAAAAAAAAATCTGAATTGCAAGTATGAAATAATAAACAAGCCTCTGTGTTTTTTTCTGCATGACAATTACAACTTAAATATGTCAGTACAACTACAAATGCTGTATGAGTTATCTGCAGTCTACCAGCAGTGTTTCGATATGATCAGCCCCCTTGGCTCAACTTGACCTAGAAGCCAGACTTTGGTGACCGGTCATCACTGATGAAGGAATTTTGACCTCTCTGGAGTCAATGGCAAAACTCTACATGGGTCACAATTTCACAAAGCATTTAAGCAATGTTTACGGTCAACTACTGTGAAATACGCTTGTCTGTATTACATAACTTCTCACCCTGTGCTTTAATATGAATGTACCATACACTCATATTAAATAAACATAACATTTCAAAAGCATGCGCTTTTCATGATGCGGATTATTTCACCAAGCAAAAATCACATGACAGCAAGCAACCGCATCAGTTTTGCTAGATATCAGACAAGCTTATTTCATCTGTGACAAAAAACATGCAGCAGCTAGTTTTTCCTGTCACCTCAAAAGATTAACAAAGTGTAGAGGTTATAGAAATACTCAGAAAGTGTGTTTATAAAATAAATCAAATTATTTTAAAATAAACATTCATCCTTCCTTATTCAGACTGATGTACATACAGAAGCACATTATGACCTAATTTATACATCAAAAAAGACTCTCTACAGTAATTTAAATGCTCACACAAGCACCCAGTTGTATCACACACAGAAGTCATTGGAGTATTTTCTCAGTTATTCTATATTATGACAGCACACAGCAGACTGAATTGAGCAGTAAGACCATGCAATAAACCAAGGGCTGAAGAAATCATAAACACATTAAAAGTGATGTTAAAACAACATTTTTTAATTAAACATATTTTTGATTCATCTGATCAAATTTTTACACCTTAAAATTCACACTCAATATTGAACTCACCCCTTCTTTGATTTTCAAGTACTTGTCATTTAAAAATTCTTCTCACTGTTAGCTTCATTTCAAAATGATTTCACAACAACTTTTACAGATTTCATAAGTTTTTTGCCTTTGGTTATACGCACTATCTTATGAAGGAATAATACTTTGCAGAAGTCAGCTGTCATATTGTGCATTCTGATCACCACAAATTTACTTCATTACACTCATTCCTGACTATAAAACTATTTCTTCTTTAGTGTGGAATTCAATCTTGCTCTAACAACAAACATTCGAAACATCAGCAAAGCTATTGAAATAATGTATTTTCTCCACAAGTGCTTATTTAAAGCAGAAAAGGGATTAAAGACTGTAGAAAGTTTTCTTGCAAGGTGTTGGATTTGATTTGAGGAACACGCTTTACCTTAATACTTCTGTGGATGGAAAACTTCCTCACATTTTTCCCCATCTTGCCCTCTCTCACACATTTTTTTTTCATTGATTATGACACCTGAGTGACCAATGCATCAACTGAGCAAAGTTAGCCAAGCTCCTCTATCAGTCAGCCTCTAAATCTATCCACCAATGACAGGGTGTTCAAGTGTCATTGGTCTGTAAGTAGAAAAAACTGACTAGCTCTGTGATGATGGTGCATCTGTTAACTACAGATAAAGCGAGATCACATAGGACTCATACTATAGGACGTTGAGCAGTCATCGGATTATGACAATTTGGGTAAATACCCTTAAATCAAATACGTTATGGAAAATGAACACTTTGCTTCATCTAAGCTTTTCCCAATTTGTGTTTGTAAGACATTGTGAAATGACATTCTAATTTTAATTTTATGTGTAGAAATATTTTTATTTAATAACTATAAATATTTGTAAGACAGACCTGGAAAGTACTCAAGTAAAGAGGTTTCAGATTATATCATGGAATAAAGTTATACTTTCCCTTTTTATTAAATGAATGGCTGAAAGGAATAATAAACGTGGCTCAGTCAGTCTCCTGTGGATTTCATCAATAGAAAGGAAATCACCAGATGGAAGAAAGCTGCCATAGTAAATGTATCCCAAATTCCATTCCAACACTGCCATGCAGATCCAAAGCTCTGAAGTTCCCCATTTCCATTATGGTGGTAGAGAAAAGGGAATTGATTATTGCAGTGTTGTGGTCCCTGAGTTCCAGAGCATTTCTTTGGGCCTTGCAGGCAAGACACCACCAAACTCCCCGCTCAATGGGGTCAACACTGGCATAATACTTCTGTCTCTTCCCCTCTATTTGTGCTGTTCTCTTGGACCAGATGATTTTACATTTAATTTGCTCCACAAGCGAGTGTGTTTATTTCCATGACAAAAATACTTATTTCAGGATACAAAAATATCTGGAAAAAAAAAAGCATACATAAAGGCAGACAACACATATCTGTGTCTCCATTTGGCCTGGGCCATTGCAACTGAGGCCAAGCTGATGTGTCCATGGAGGGGAGAGAGTGGGATGTTCTTTGTTCTGTATAAATATGTGGGACAGAACATTGAAGCTTTATCAAGAGTTGATAAAGCTTCAAAACATGACTTGTGATACGGGTTCAAAACATGACCTGTGATATGGGTTCCAGGAGTTTCCTGTATGACACTGAATTATCAAAGGAGTAGACAGCCCTAATTCTAAGGCACCCTGGAAGCAAACAAGTTACTTATATATGACAGACTCCCATGTTTTTGAGTCACTGGACTACAGAAATACTTTTCTAGCACATCCATACATACAATTGATGAAAACATGGTAAAGATATAAAAAACTTACATAGTCATGAAAGGCTTTTGCTTCACTTGAGTGCTCACATGTTTCTCGTCTTTCTGGAGCTGCACAATAGAGATCCCAAAATACACTGCAAGTTAAGAAGTTACAGATATGATGAGAAGAAAATCATTATAATTCTTATATAAACTTTATGGAGTACACCACAAATACATGTGTAGAAATAGAAATAGTCCTACCACTGTCTAGCCAAGAGCTGAAAACACTTACCTCCATGAAAGAATTTAGCTTTGTAAAATGTCTGTGATGAATAAAGCCCTATTATCTGTTTTTCTGAGGCAAGCAGTGCTGTATTCCTTTAAAACCATGGTAGCATAAACTCAGAAGCAAGTCTAATATATCAGTTTTTGGAGTATAAAGCAAATTACTACAGCTCTGCATTTAACCTCATACCTCTGTGACTGCTGCAATTTACTGCCACAAAGCACTGGAAGGGAGATATTCTACAATAATACTGGGAAAAGGCAATAAAATGAAGAGAATGCTGGGAGTTCTTCCAGGGTCCAATACTGTCCTTTAAACAATAGCTCCTAGAGAAACAAGTGTATGGATAAGAATAGGAAATAGAAGAGCATGCTGTCTTAAAGCCCTGGCTGCTAGTGACAGAAATGAGGGTACTCCAATAAATCTTTTTTCCCCGCCTTTAAAATACTTCTATGTGAATAGATATACAACTCTAACACGATACATGTATATCTGAACTGTTAAGAAATAGTATGCAAGGTACTTAGCTGTGATAGCAGTGTCAGCCACAAAGTTCCTAGAATAAAATTATCAATATGCTCGAACAATTAAAATAATAAAATTTGTCAAGAGTTTCATTTTGTTTCTTTATTGTTTTAGACATAATCCTCTGTATCTCAGTCCAGCACCACAATACAGAATTGTGCAAAATTTAACCACTCCACTGCAAACAACTAAAATTAAGAATAATGCTGATATCACAGATAGATACACAGAAAACGTTCACCTCTGCAGGCTTCCACCCCTCAATTAATACAGCTAAACAGCAGTGCATATGAGCACT
>NW_010585688.1:29663-48592 GCF_000705375.1 Tinamus guttatus
AGAAATCTATCTCTGCACACCAATACATATAAGCAAGTAGTATCATGCATAATAGATTACAAGGGAGCTCTGTGTTCTACCCATATTCTAGACTGAGAGAAGCTGTGCAAAGGCAGCTCCTGCAGCACCGAGCCCATGCTCTCATACGCTGCCTCGCAGAAAGGCTGGTGGCTTTGGGGCAGCTAATGGCTTTCATATGCTTCTCCCGTGACTAGAAGGTGGACTGAAGCCTGGGGAAGCTCACATCTATTTGCAGAGGCTCCATGTGTACGTATAAACTCATATATGTTATACATATTACATTATTTATATATGTATATATAAACACACTTTATATATACATATATACATATTATTTTCAAACGCAGTTATTTAGAAAATAGAGAACAATCTCTTAAAGGCACAATCTAATGGAAGACAGTGAACAAAGAAATGTGTGCCATCTTCTTTCAAAGCTGTTGCTTTATCGATCTGCTATACAGTATTTCTTTTCATCCAGTGAAGGAAAAAAAAAAACAACAGCAACAAGAGCAAAGGGGTCCTTTTTTTTTTTTTTTTGGACTGAATATGTACCTGATAAGTAAAACTGTAAATAACATTAAACTCTGTGATTATTTTAAAACATATTTTATCTAATTTTCTTTCTTTCATCACTTTCCAATAAAATAGTTCTTGATCCTCATCTTCACATCCTTTTCACGATGTTCTCCTGAACTTCTTGCCTCCGGTCACTGAAGTTCACAATCAGCATATTCTAAAAATCAGAGGAAAAGAAAATTGACACTTACCACCACCAGGAGTGCAAGAATCCTGGGGGCTCCCCTAGTGTGATGTTTTTTTCCCATCTTATCTGAAAAGAAAGAAAAAACTCTGAGATCACTGTGACTATAAAATATTGCATAATTTATTCAGATAACAAAAAGAGAAGAATAAAAGATTTTACAGCTATGAAAGGCTTTATCATTATCAATCTGGATGGCCATAGTGCTTACTTTATCACACATACTAGTGTAGCTGATACCTCTTATTTTAGCAATGCATATTTTAAAATTTCTTTTTAAAGATTTTGAATATAATTTCATTAAGAACACATTTGATATCCCTCCACCATTAAGGCGGCATTTATTTAAACTCAAAAAACACATTTAAGCACAAAAAACATTCTAGAAAAACAACACCCCTGAAAGTTATCTAAAAGATTTTCCAATCTGCCCTAAGAAAAACCCCTAAGATGATAGAGAACAAATTTGAGGGATTCAGCAGGTAGCAGTCTTCCCTCCACAGCCAAAGGGAGCCAATGTTTCAGAATCCTCAAGGAGCACTTCCCTGTTAGAGGGAACATCACAAATACAAGTAACATCAGAGCTCAAGCCTTGCTCCCACAGCCCAATGAAAATGAAAAACCAGCTTGCCTTGGTACGGCTGCATGGGCAAACCCTCTTGAATAGGGAGGTACTATTGAGGCTTGCTTTCCTATCTCAGAAGGTTGGTTGATTTAACGCTGTTTCCAAAGGAATGGCAGTTTAAGGATTCTTGCCTTCGGCTTCACACTTTAAGCATTGCTCAACTAGTTCGCTAGACGGCACAACACACTGGGAGAGAATCCAGCCTCCCCGTGGTACTTTGTAAATCTCAACAATACCATGCAATCATTTTATTAACATTACATTCAGCAGCTTATTCTTAACTACTAAACTGAAGTGTTTGGGCTACAATAAATCCAGCAGAATGTTTTAAGGAACTCTGCAAAGAACAACTTAAGGTTCTGCAGAGATCCACGCATGGCTGTTAGGAAGCCCAGCTCATCTTAAAATGGGGTGCACACCAGGGCATTTCGTCTGCTCCAAGCTTCTCCAGTTGCAACTACACATAGCATGATGGCCTGTCCAAATTTGTAAAAAATAACTGTTTAAACACTTACCATATTCTGCTGTAGACACAGAAGCAATAGCACGAGAGCAGCCTTATTTTAATGAAATGTGTAAACAGTCTTAATATGAAAGGTATGTAAACACATACAAAGGTATTAAAATTCTTATACAAGAGGTTAGTGTCCATATTGCAGGAGACACTGGTCAAGCCAGGAATTTTCAAAGGAAACAAAATTTGGATTGTCATGTCCAACTTAATTTCCACACCCAACTCTTAAGAATTAATGAGTTAACTAATTTAACCATATATATGTTCTTTAAATAGCTTGCAAGAGAAGTATATAGGATTAGTGCCTAAAAGGTTTTCTTAGCATAAGCATAACATATGAAGTTACCTAACATAAATTCGATGTACTATGTAAATATGTACAACTATTCAAAAATCATTCTGCAATTTAAAAATAATTTTGAAAGGTAAACTCAGGATACTACCACTTCTGTCAACAAAGTTGGCAGAAAAAAAAAAGTGTGGAGCTTAAAACACAAAACAAATAAAATGAACAAATAAAGAAAAACATTATTCACATCCTATGTAACAGCAGTTAAAACATAAAAAAAGCACCTTTTAAAATGTGGAACTTCTGCCTAAACTAACTATGCTAGATAAAAATGTTAGAATGAAAGCACATGAATAAAAGCCAAAGCTACTGAAGAGGTATTTCACACTCTTGTTTGAAGGGTTTGTTTTGCTTTTCAAAATATAGGTGCTCCTGTTTCACTTGGTAGGTGTTAATCTGTCTGAATATACAGACTTAAAAAGAATTAGGAAGAGTTATTAAATAAAAAAGTAACCACATATTGTCAGCTTTATCAATTAAGTTGATTACCAGTGATCTATTAAATGGGAAATGCCCACGTATAGGGCCCAGCCAAGTTCATGGATCTATTCCTCCAAGGCTCCAAGCTAACTTCCAGGATGGTAAGTCATTATAATATATGTCCTAGGGACCAGTTCTTTAAGGAAGATGCAATACCTTGGACCCCACAGAAAGATTCTGAAGCACAGCAGCTTCTTCCCTTTCAAAAATTTGGGTACCCCATCTGAATGCCCCAAGGATTGGCCATTTTGCCTCTTAACACCACGACTATGTATTTTGGGATGCAACAGCTGTGGAGTTACTTCCATCAATGACTTCAGCTCATGTCTCCTGAAGGGAGGGAACCGCTGACCAAGAGACATGAGACATCCTTAATAAACTAAAGAGGTCTCTGCAATCCAGAGACCCAGGAAACGACTAGTTGAATTTGTGGTCCTACATTTTAGAGAGATGAGGCAAAGCAGAGCTTTGTGTGTGCTCAGCAAGGTCCACAAAGGCATCCAAACTACACTTGACCTTGTCATTGAGACAGCCCAGCAGAAGCCTTCCAGAATGAGGCCACTTGTGACTCAGCTCTATGAAATCTGAACTAAGCATTACAACAACGTAGGAATGCTCAAGCGAGCATCTCCACGTTATCTAACATCAGGGGCATTTCATGATATCCAACTTATTTTTTTTCTTTTTTTAAATTTCATTCCATTACTCTTAGCCACAGTCCCTGGCAGAAATCCAGGAAGGGCTTGTGACTGTGGTCATTTACACTTTTCTGCACTTCTCTCAACTGCCCCTCTCTCATTTTCATCCTCTATGCCAATACTAATTTTCTAACAACTACAGCTGATCTGCATGGGACATGGAAGGGTAAAAGCAAAACAATTCTTCTGTGGCTTTAATGGGCATTATAATGTAAAGGCCCATCTGCTCCAAGAGCCACCACCATTCTTTCCTGTTGCTCTTACCGTTAACTTTTGTGTTTTAGATTTTTTCACCCTAACTGTACTGGTGTCCTGCTTTTGCAATCTGAACCTCATTTTGAGGCTTCCAGTCCAAACAGCAGTTTTTTTTCCAGGTTCGTTGGTATAATGGCAGTGAAAACTGCCATTTGTTCCAACCTACAATCATTTACAAATATTATCAGCACAGAATTTTCCCTTTTGGACTGTTAATGAATCAAGTAAGTAGGCTCACAGTTCTGTGTGAAACCCAGCAGACACCTCATGCCAATACCTTCTTATTTACCCCTGTCCCCTACTCCTTCTCTTTTGTTTACTTGTAGTCTGAATTTGAAGGTTCAGTCGGAGAGTTTCTTTTAAGCCAAATGCTTTAAAAGCAAAGGTCAAAGACACCGTCTGAAATTTTTTTTAAAAAAATCCAAATGTTATACCAGTCAACTGCTCATTTTGCAAATATAGCACAAAACAAAATGAGCAAAGAGAATTTTACACTATATTATTTACAAGTGACTGTCTTGCAAAAGCCAAGATTACACTCTGATTTTCTTTCTCTCTCATAATTTCCCATTACTTTCCTAAGAGAGAAAACAATTGTCAAAAAACACACATTAATAGAAACTAATTAAATTAATACTACCATTAATGTACCCCCTATGCCTAGCTGTGTTATGTGAACTTTCTATGACAGCTACCACAAACAACTCTGCTGTTCTCATCCTCTCCTCTCCCTTATCACTAGGAGAGGATTCTAGAGCTTTTGAAGGACTGTCAGTTGAAGCAGCTAACCTTCTAAGTATAACATTTAGACTTTTTTTTTTTTTTTTTACTTCTTTCTGCTCAGTTGTAATAATTACTTCAAAGGAAGATTAAAAACAATAATAACCTGATAAGACTTCAATATGTTTGATGAACAGGTATTTATGTATCCCAGAATAAATACAGAATGCTAGATGAAGTTTTGGGTTTTTTTATCTTCAAAAGCTGTATACAAGTCTTTAAAAGACTATGAACAGTAATAACTGTTGTGTAATGGGAAAAAAACAGTGTCTCCATTTAGCTGTTACAAAGTGTTTAAGAAATAGGCTCTGAATGGTTATAGTCATAACTGATTCACCATATGAAGAGAGATGGTTAGAAGGATGTAAAGAATATATGTTGAAATTAGCATGGGTTAGGGGAATAAGAACTGCAAGTAGATGACGATGGGATGTAAAACACTTGATTGCTGCATATTTAGGATGACGCATTATTCACAGTTGGAGGTATCAACAGTAAGTTAGAAGAGCATCAGAAGGGAGCACCCTCCCTCCGTGCATTCTCTAACGGGAGCATGTATTAGAGCAAATGGGGGGGAATCTTTTTCAGTGTAGCAACAAAGCAGAGAACAGTGGGTAACAAATCACAGCACAAGCAATTTACCATGGCATGTAAAACGGCTTGACATGCCAACTTTTACAGATTCTTTACAGAAGTCTGTGCTCTTCAATGTAAACTGAAACTCAAGGACATCACTGATGTTTATTTTAAAACAACATACACTTATTTTACATGCATTTTACTTGCATACACTTAAAAATGTGGAAAGAAAAAGTTGGGGAAACATACCTCTGATAAAAATGTCTGGGCAGATTTCTGTGCTCCTACATGGAGCAGATATTCATATACGTACAATGCTAATCTGAAAAACAAATAAGAGAATATTAAGTACCGTGCATTTGTTTCTTCTTTTTAGAACCCAAAGATTTCCGAAGTTAGAGGTACATACTATTCTCTCTCAGAAAACACTATGCACTACACGTCAAATCTGTTATCTGTACTGAACTTTTAAAACAAGAACATGTAGGTCAGTGTGAGCAGAGGTGTTTAAATAGTAGTTAATTAAATATTGTTTAAAACCCAAATTATTTAATGTCAATATTTTTAATGATATTTGGACAGGTGCCCGGCTATCTAACAACAGACCTACTGCTGCTCTGTATTTGCCCACACTATAGCATGCGTACAGTAAGTATACCCATACTGTAACACTGATTATTTTTTCACATCAGAGTTCTCGTATGTGAAACGTGTCACGATCGTAGCTCATTTGCACACTAGCCTGTGTTTTTTCAAAGAACACACAAACCTCAAACTGCACAGAGAAAGCACTGACAGAAGCCACAGCACTATTGTAGCACAGCCCCATCTCTTAAGCAGAGAGTAAACAGATTTTTAGATTTGTTCCAACATGTGCATCTCGGAGCATGACCACCCAGCTACAAATTACTGTCACACTTCCAAAAGGATCCTCAGAGAAAGTGATCTTCGGCAGCCAGACACAACTCCAACTAATTCAATGGAATTGCACAAGGATCTTACTGCAAGAAAAAAAAAAAAAAAAAAAAAAAAGTTTTATGCCCTGAATACCTAGGAGCTGGACCACTCAGTCACCAGAGCTTACACTGAGAACACCTGCACAAACACCCAAGAACAGCTAAGCAGGAGCAGCAACTTCGGTTCATACAGACCAGATTTGGATGAGCAAACTAAAGATGAAGCACTTCCTATTCTGCAGCTTATTCTCTAGAGAAGCTCCTGCCTTTTGAAAGTTTCACTTATTGAGATTTGCATCTCTCTTACTAATAATGATTTAATATAAATACTTAGAAATTGCTTACAATAAAAGTCAGCGCAAGAAAGAAAAGAAAGACAGCATTTCTTTTAAAACTGCTAGCTGAATTGCTTTTAAGAAGTTAAATCTGAGTGGACTTTGTAACTTACTGCTATTCCTATTTCAAACGCTTCGCTATTCATGTTCAAAAAGATGTAGTTTAACTAAACAAAATAGAGCAGCACAGCATTTCTATATTCCTGTTACTTCTCAAAAGGCAATAGATACTAGATAGGATAACTGCTGTAATGGCAATGACAGAACAGTAATTACTGTAGCAACCTGGTGTGAAATAGCATGAGATTTTAAAAGCTAGGAGAGGTATTTTGTTCGTACTTTGAACATACAATGCTCACACTACTTTACTCTCTCCTCAACATTAAAAGCAAAATTTGTGTTTTTTTCCTGTAATAAAAAATAATGGTTTTTATTCAATTCAATTTATTTCAATTCATTTATTCATTTTATGATTATTAAGCATACGATTTGAAGCTTACCCACTGCTTAATTCTTATATTTTACAAAATAGTTGCATATTGATTTTATCGGTATTTTCAAATAAAAACATATTAATATTTATCAATAAATACCTATCTTGGAAGATAATGATAAAAGGATAAGGAGAAGAGTTATTCTCCTGGAGCACAGTCATGTTAGTGCTCAAGTGCCACACAGAGCATGCTTGGTACAGTGAATGCCTCCTGTAAGCACTGGGGAGAGAGATGATCACTTATGTTGGAGGCTCTCTTCCCAAAAGTACAACAGCACCTGTCAAAAAGAAAGTGAAATCTTGTCGACTTAATCCTTTCCAGTTGAACTATCATTAAGTTTTTAAACAATAAATGGTTGTAGACAAAATCTAAGATCAGAAAGATGTCAGAGGCACAGAAGAGGAACTATTTCTACAATAACCAAGATTACTTATTTTCCTAGCAACACTTTAAAACGTCATGTTGAGAACGCTTTAAAGCATCATGTTGAGATGCACATCTTTTTTTGTTCTTATCAAAACATGAAGCATGCAGTCCAGAGAAAAGGATTTGTGTGATCATATCCTTTCTAGCCAGCAAATGAAAGCTAACAGCAAAAGAACCAGAAGTTTATTGCAGATACACCATCTTCATAAGCCTGCCGTCTGTTGAAAGCTTTGGCAAATACTGTACCATGATACCCAAATCATCAGCACAATACTTTAATTCTAAGCAGCTTTGTACGCCTCATCCCAGGACTCCTGGATTGTATCTGCAGAGGAGCACGTGCCAGCAGTGCTCCGGGAGAGCTACTGCCTCTGCATCCTAGCCTGGAGCCTTCAAAAAACACAACTTGTGTAAAACAACAAAAAAAGACAGCTTTAAAAGTTCAGTACAAATATACGGAATGTGCCAAGTCAACTGTAATTAAAATTATAACAATATCTTCTACTCTTTGGCATACATTTTGACATTGGTTTAACTATACTAACTGAAATGAACTGGTGAAACTATTTTATTTTTGAAGGGGGAGAGGAGATGACTTCAGGAAGAGGCAAACAGTGCAAGTTTTAGGCTTCCCAAATGATCCAGCTGCGACAAACTGCATCTGGGCAAGGGCCCTGCCTAACTCCTCCTGCAGGAAAGCCAGGATCACCTTCCCTGAGCAGATGCGAGGCAGACGGTGGAGCATAAACCAAGTGGACTGGTTCATGTTAGATCTAAATTGCTTGTCCATCAGCAGTTATTCTGTCAGGAAGCCTTTACAGAAGTTAACAACATTATCATTTCATTCAGAAATAAAGGCATTTGCCACAGAGATCAAATGAAAGATACTACTGTTTTACTGCATTAGTCACAGCAAAAGGATCAATGAAAACCGATGCTCTGAGGAAAGATAGCAAAGAAATCAAAAAAGATGCAATGCAGGGTAACAAGGATATAGTAACTTTATGGCATAAGAAAGATTAGAATAAGATAAAAATGGCCACAGTCCAAGCATATAAAACTAACATCGGAATACACTATTTCACATCTGAACAGATGTCTAAGAAAAGAATAATGAGAAAGTCTCCATCACCAGGGCTCAAAGTAGCATTTTCAAAGAGAGTATTTACTCAATAAACTGGTGTGAGAAACTGAGTGAGAAAGCAGCAAGCAGACATATGTTTTTTTTTTTTTTTGTATTTACATACTTCTTGACATCCTATGAGTAATGTGGGAGGATGTCTAAGTAACGGAGGATTCCCGATAGAAGATGGATACGATGAGCTGGACTAAGACCAAGGCGAAAAGATCGTGGGAAAGTCACCAGCTGGAAGAACACAGAAGTAGGAGAGGAAGAACCTGTAAACAAGTTTATCAGTGCATGATAGAGGACTGTGTGCGGGCCAATCATGTAAACGTGTGCCCCGGTATCTACAGCCAACCTAGTATGGTAGAAGACGTGTGGACAGTAGTATGTAACCAATCGCAATGTAAGCGTACGCGTGGCTAGATGACTTAACAGAAATGTAGTAGATAAATAGAGTGCTGTAACGCGAATAAAGTGATTTCTGTTAGACTCATATTGAAGCCTTCAGGAGTCGTGTCTGGCCTCCCGCAGAGTAATGTGAGAAGCAAATATTGCTAATCAATTTATGTGAATTCTGCCACAACTTTTGTTAAGACAGGCTGTGGGCTCTGTAAAAGTTACTGCCTGGTAACTGATGGTAAACTTCTTCAATTTCAAATCAAAAATTAAGATGACACCAAACTTTCTATAAAAGGTGCTAGTGAAAACCTGAAGCCTCAAGAGGATGTTCGCTGTGTGTATTTTCAGCACCGAACCTTCCTGCTCTGAGTCACATTCCCTGCACAACTCCAGCAGACTTCACCAACTGTATGTATGCTATTCCTCTGGCTGTTTACATGAATATATGCCAGCTGCCCACAGAAGGCAGCGTAGGTATAGAGCTGGGTCCTACTTGCACACGCACAGTTCTGACTGGCAAGTACCTGAAAGACACACTAAAAAGAAAAATTTGCTCCTCAGGTAAGAGTTTAGTGACGGCATCTGCTGGCACAGAAGCTGTCTCAAGGGCTCAAGTCACAGCAAGAAGTTATGGAGGAACAAAAATATTTGCAAAGGGGGGCATGACAGCATCGTTATTAAGTTCAGTGAGAAGATGCATATTTAGAGAAAGTGTCTGTGTCTCACTGCAAGCCAGAGCATTAGCATTCAGCAAGGCTGACCCACCATGTCCTGTCTTGCCCTACAGGCCCCAAGCTTGGGTTATTGCTTAGAGCCCAAGAACAAACGCCGAGCAGTCGCTGCTTCACCCTGCAGGCCACAAGCTGGACTCAGAAGAGTAAGGAGCTGCAGTTCATCAGCTCCTGCTTTCTCCTGAAACAGCCCAGTAAACCTGCCAGGAGCAGGCAACTATTACACATAGTTCCACCGAGCTGGGAAAAGGTGTAGTTACTTTTATTGTTTTACTAGCCACATGTCATATATATATATATAAACTGATGATAAATACAGTTGTGCAACCATTACACAGAAAGCCATAAAATCAGCGTGGTAAGAGGGAAAGCCTCCAGCTCCCCAAGCTTGGCAGTGTGTCAAAGCATGTCCTAGGTCCTGCACTCACCTGCTGAGCTCCTCAGCACCTAGGGCAAGTTTGCCATGGGCCAAGCAACCAGTGCTGTTTTCACAAAGTCTATGCTGGTGAACTAGCCCAACTGCAGAAATATGTCAACTTATTCCCTGGATGTTAGCAGCAACTTTGCCAGTAATAGCCATCACACTGTTAATGTTGGATGCCGAGTTTAAAAAAAAATCATATATATTGTCAGAATGCTCTTGATCTGAATACTGTAGAAATAAATTTATCATGTTGGGATTGTTAATAGACCTTTTTTAAAGCTAATTGTGTATGGAAAGTTCTGCAGACAATGTACAGCCCTTGTAAAATGCTTAATATTATAGTAACAAAAATTACATTGAAAACTAATAAATCAACATTCATAGATAATATTTAGTTCATGTATAGAAGAATGAAGCAGCTGAGCAACATTTAAAAGTAGTTCTGTAGAACAGATCTTAAAGGTTCCTTCCTGTGCTTCAGGAGACTTGGAGTATTATAGAATCACTACCGCTGACCCATACAAAGAAACAGATTTTTTTGTTTTGTTTTGTTTAAAAATCTCCTGGGAATCTCATCAATGTAATATATAACATATAAATCTCGTTCTCTAAAGAGACAGTAGCACTGGCCCATATGTAAAATACAATACATCAGCTAAAACAAACATTTCATATTTAAGTTTTTTGAGCAAAATTTCTCTTGAAAAACTGACCTGAAGCTCCTGATGGCAAGCTGGTTTGGGTCAATTTCAGCTAAAAAAGGCAAACAGTTCTTTTAAATGTTTCCTATTTTGAACAATCTTGTATACCATGGCCAGACCATCCTTTCCCCCCTACTTGATGATACTGATGATCATTTTCCCAGTACCTGCGGTTAGGATGATTCGGGCAGCTCTCCATTACCCATCAGAGCAGAGGATAAGAGGTAACAGAGGCTGCTGCCCCAAGTCAGCACTGCGGATTCCCCTGTGCACCTTCTCCACGCAGCCTCATTGCACAGGGGCAAGATCAGCTTGCTTAGATGCAGCATCAACTCCAACTATATCCAAGAATTTGCTTACACTTTTTCAGTTGCTTCGGCAAGCACATTAATGACAGTCTCATCTTTACAGTGATTTATGTGTATACGCGCCTTGGTGCATTAGCTCACCCAGGCATCCACCTACACATCTTTTATATTTTTGTTTGTGTAGCTTGAGGCCAGCAGACTGCTCTTTTCAAGAGCCTCTAATCATGCCATGCGCTTTTCCAGCTCAAAATATTATCTATGTTAATCTTAGTACTCTCTGTCCCACCAATGATGTGATGGGTTTTCTGAGAAACGCCTAGGTATTAAATAAAACACAACCATTGGTCTGAGGAAACGGTATGTCCCCAAAGAGACACTCAGTGTTGGTTCCACTATGTACACTGCCTTTTCTGAGCAATCCTACCACAATTCCACAAACACAGGCAGCATAAAAATGTACGTATTTGACATTATCCATTTCCACTGATTTCTCCCTTTATTTGTAGACTGCAGAAAGTATTCTCCCTATACACAGTTAACACGGGTATAAGACCCACAGTTTGGGGCTGAATAACCGATGGACTCCGTGCCTTCTATTAGGCTTACAAGACAAAAGGAATAACTGATCCTCTTTCTAGTCTGGTTTTACAGAGAGTCTTCACACAGCATGTTTGTGGAAGGCACTTTCACTTCTGCTCTCTATGCTACTGGATTGCTTGGAGGACATCCCGAAACTATACCTCATTAATTCTGGTCTTCCTCTTCTTGGCTGTATATACAACTTCAAGTGCAAAAGACAGTTTTAACCTAGTAAAAGTACCCTCTTAATCTGGTGCTATTAAATATAACATTTTTCGTTTCGGTTTACCCATACACTTAATCTCACAAACTCTTTTTGTGGGGATAATTTCACGAGTTTACCACTTAATCTCCTCCTATCTATGGATTTCAGCTGCTAGCAAAACTGCTTCCAGCAACACATTAACTTCTGCACCAGTATCTAACTAAAATTGGACATCTGGTGTCCAGGGATTTCCTGAAAAAATCAGAGATACATCTTCTGGTGATGTCTGCAGTCTCTCTTACAAGCATTTAACTGACCACAGTTTTACATATTCTCATCTGCTAAGGATGTCTTGGTTTGTGCTAAAATGTCACAACACACAGTGCTCCAAATACTATTTTCATTTGATGCTGATTGAGTTTCAAATTTCTTTTTCTCTGAGTTCTCAGCTTGTAGGAATCTAAAATATTGCACTATTAAAACATTCTTCTGTAGACTTTATTTTGAATGGGACAATTTTCATTCCCAAATGGGAATTTCCAAATTTCCCAAATTCCATATGTTTTATCAAAAAGTAGATTTTTTCAATGGCTGCTAGGGATTTGAATCACAACCTTTGCTCTTTCAGTTTATTCAGTTGTCACTACCTCTGCTTTACAGATTATTCTTTTTTCTGCTGGTTAGAAAACTAACCCAGAGAGAAAAAAACAAACAAACACACAAAAAAGAACAGTTTTCTGATTTGTTAGCGAGCTGAACGAGCAGTTAGGAGCCAGAGCGGACTGCTGCAAAGCCAGCAGGAGCGGTCACCTGGCAGAGCAGGGCTTCCAGCACACCTCAGCCTGCACCTTCAGTTCCTCCTCATGGCCAGCAGCTCAGGTTTACCATTTTTTAAGTAATCTCAAAGTAGTTTCCCAGCCAATCATCCTTCCTTTATCCATGTTTCAGTTAAACGCATGACTTATTCCACCTATCATAGCTATCAAATTTGCTAACTGGTGGCTAAGAAAATGTTCAGCAACAAAACACGTTTTCAAATGAAAGCAAATTCAACACCTTTATAAATACACGAGCTTCCACCTCTTTCTGGTAATAAAGGTGCTAACCTTGGTCTTCCCTGCTGCTTTTGAATGGGATAGTAACAGGTTTTTACATGCTATTTTTCCCCTAGTATGTAATTTCCTATAGTTAAACAGTTTAATGCAATGCATCCTGCCCTGGCAGTAAGCAGAGCTAACAGCATGGAACTGTCCTAGGGAGAGCCTCTCACAGAGAGCAAAGCACAAACACCAGCCTTACAAACCCACAAACTTTCAAGCTATACATTTGCTCCAGGATTACCAGTAGGTGGTATCTAACTCAGCAGCTCGCATATGACATTTCTTTGTAGACTTAACCACTTGTTACATATGACAAAAGGTTGCTTTAGAATCCTTTATCAACAGCAACCACGCTGACACTGATCCATGACACTGAAAACACTGGATTTTGTTGCTTACTACCTGTCACTTGTCACTTCCTACTTACAAAGGAAAAAATAATTTGCAAAATTTGTCAGTAACTTAAATGACAGTTTTTTAAATTATATATGAAAAAAGAGATACCTTTGCATTTATATACCAATAGAAGAACAGTGACTGCCTTCTAGCTCCTCCCTGCGCAGCGTGCCCAGGTACTGGGCACCGGGCTACTGCCTGCCTTGTGCTCCAGCACCTGCCTAGCACAGGCAGGCGATGCCCTCTCAGCACAGAGAGTCTCGAGAAGCTCCTGCTCTCAGCTCTGTGCTGCACACGGGCTGTCCTCACTCCCCAAGACATGATGCAGCAGTGAGCATCGCAGGAGCCTGCAGCCTGCTCAGGGCAAGGGCGGCCACATCAGCAGCCATCACCTGCAGCAGCAACTGTAGCCAAGCTGCTAGGACTTGGCTGCAGCAGTAACTTCAAGCAGGAGAGTGGAACTAGCTTAAAATGCTACAGCTGTTCCTGGAGCAACTGCCCACTGTAGAGCAGAAAGGCCTCCCATCTTGTTTCCAGCAGCACCAGAAAAGGAGGGATGAGGGAGGCAGCATGGACATGTACAGGCAGTTGCCCACAAATGAACTGGATTCATCTCAAATCAGAGCTGGCTGGAAACTGCCATGTGAATCAGTCCCATTTTCTTCACCAGGCAAGTAGGATGTAACTTGATTTCATTTGGTGTCTGGCTCCTAGAAGAAGCCATGTTTTTTGCCAGTAGTTTGCTCTTTTCAGGAAGTGTATGTTTAATACTTCTACTAAATGTGATGGGTCTGCAACAAGGACTGCCAGGAGTTGCTACCAGAGCCCTCACAACTTCTCTGGGCAATCTGTTCCAGTGCTCTGTTACCCCAGAGTGAAGAAATTTTTCCAGCATATCTATATGAAAAGTAATGGCTGAAGTAATTTTGGTGAATGATTGTGAAATGAGAGCATTCCCTTCTAGAAAGAGGTAGCTCTGAAAGCATCAGAATAAGCTAATGGATTCCAGAAGTCAACAAATTCAGGGAATAGGAAGAAAGAGCTTCTTCAAAAAATAAATAAGCTAAAGAAAAACGTACAAATATTAAGTGATTCAGAGTATATTAAAAAAAAATACACCAGGGCAAATATCACATGGAAGAAAGATAGGAAGCATAATATACAGCTACCCTGGCTGCATCCAAATTTCCTCAGTAATTTAAGAAAATGAAGTAACAACAAAAATAACTGAGTATTAAGGAATACCACAAGGGCATAGTAACTAAACCAGAGTGCAAAATCAGAATGGCTCAAGTGCAGAGGACACGAATAAGGTAGCAAGAACACACTTTGTTTCACCAAATAGATACAGTCCTGTTATTAAAAGGGAAAAAAAGCATATAGGAAAGACAATGTAGAGAAGCCTCAAACCTGAATGCCTGCTTTGCTTCCCCCTTCACAAAATAGGGAAAAAAAAAAAAAAACCACTACTTAAATACAGCAACAGGAGTACTAACAGTCATAGGAAACACCTTAAAGAATATTTTGGTAAGACAGCTGTATTACAGGTGGGAGGGCTGGAAGACATTCCCTCAGCAGTGCTGAGATAAACAAGCTGAAGTGTTCTCTGAAGTTGGAAGAACCAAATAAAGGTAAGTCCAGGACGCATCTTTGGAAAAGGGAAAAAGGAATGGCCCATGGGTTTACAGAATACGCAGAAATAATCCTTAGCACCACAGAGTTTCACTTTTTAGGATCAGACAAGCTGTAAACAAAAAGATCACATTAATTCTACTTTAATAAAATAAAATTTTATATAAATTATTTTATGTAAATAAAAGGTGTGCTACTACTTTTGCTTTTCTAAACGCCATGGTCCAATAATGTGACAACTAGTCTCCAATTCAGACAGGTGCTTTTCCCTTCCCAAATGCTGCTGTGCTTGACCCTTGGCAAGGATCACCCCATTGCTTTCCGGTCTGCTCTTCATTTGGGGCAAGTTCTCTGCGGGGGAACAAAGTGAAAGAACTCGAGGCATTTCCCTAAAAAACGATGACAAGCAGGTACTCTGGAGTACAGGCACAGAGAATTTGAGCACAAGCAGCTTGGTCCTGCAAAATTTCATGTGCAGGATGCCTGCCCAGACTGCTGCTGTTTCCCTCCATGGGTCGATCGCATGTGATGGGATAGTACCTGCCCCACCAGCTGGTGAAGGGCTGCCAGCCCCGTTACACCTGCCTGCTGAATCCCTGCACATCTGTCTGAGCTGCTGGAAGGCTGCAAGCATTTGCCTGCCACTTCTCCCTTCAGCTCATAGAGATGTGCTGAGGAAACAGCTGGGGGGATTCTCTTGCTGCTCCCCATCCTGGATCGAGGCCAAGAAGGATTAGCCAAGATCCCCAGCTTACAACTCCATTCAGTCACAGTTCCGGAAAAGCTTGAGCGCCCAGCTCCAACCTGCAGTCCATGTGTGACAAGTTTGTTGAGCTTCAAGTCTTCTCTCAGCCTGCTAAGGGCGCACTTACAACCCAAACACACGTATTTTATATTTTCATAGATAATTTGCGTAGACTCCAAAATGGAAGTTACAGAAAATATTTTCTTTTGAAAAGTCATTAAAAAATACTAGTTTCAATCTTCTCACAGATTTTTCTTTTTTTATGAGAATACACTCCAGACAAAAAGAATTTCATCAGGAGAGAAAAATATTTGAAAATCTGTTTGACAAACAGATATTCCACAAAAAGCAAAACAGTAATTGTAGAAAACCTGCAACTGCAAGGGCATACGTGCAGCTAGAGAACTTTAGTACTACCTGACCCAATTCCTTCTTCTTGCTGGTCTTCCAGGCAAAGAAAGCGGGAAAAGAGGACTGACTACTGGATTCCATACTGGCAGCTGATATTTGGTGGAAGAACTGCTAACAGTATTCTTTTCATAATTAAAACAAAGAAAACCAAGCAAACCAGTTATGGGACAACCTCTGCCTAATCCTAACCCAAAATTTAAAGGATCCAAGCATCAAAAAGACTGAAATTCTACTATGCATAGGAGACAATTTGGAATCATTATTTTCTTGTTACCAGATACAAACGCAATTCCATATATCACCTTTTCAATTCAAATAAAGTTATTTTAGATGTTGCTTTTTTGTGTGCCTAGGTCCCCAAATTCTATTTGCTCAGCTTTGCAAGCAAGGATTGTCCCCCTGCTAGACACCGTGTTGCCTTTTGATGGCATGAACCAGTTCCGTTCCCAAGTTACCTTACGGACCCGTAGCACGCAGGCCGGTCAGGAGCTGCAGGCCACAAGGCCATGCCGTAACGGTGACGCCATGGCGCATAGCCACGGCCTTAGCAGCCAGACAGGAGGCTCTCATAGGCTGCGGTCGCCTTTTAAGATGCCAGGACTTGGCGTCAGCTCCAGAAAGGGCTGGGTGTGGGTGGGTGTGTGGGAAGCAGATGGCCTCCTGTCAGCAGCGCAGTCTGAGCTTCCAGAAGTTGGCGTCACGGCTTCTGCTCCCATCGGCTGATGTGCCCAGCTATTAGCACAGCTCAGGGAGGCTCCACCTGACCCCGCTGTGGAAGCACGTTTAAAAGCACTACATCCCACTGGGATAACCAAACGTGGCAGAGCCAGTGTAGCAAAGAAGTGCTGCAGTTAGCTTGGGACCAAAAGGAAAAGGATACGGAAGGCATCACAGCGGACTCAAAGCATCAGATTTAAAAAATGCTCAAGGAGGTTTTTGGGTTTCTTTTTTTTCTTTTTTTTTTTGCCACAACTGTAGGGTGGAGGTAGCTTTGCTAAGGAGAGTTTCAGAACACATTTTCCATGATTTGATCAGTGCTAAGGCATTTTATGTAAAAATCCTCTGTAAAAATAGCACAAAATTCTAACACTCTGTTCTCTGATGCACTCAAGAATAGTTTATTTAAATATAAATACTACTTTGCCCACTGCTCAGGTTCAAACTACTGTTTGAGCAGTATTTCTAATTTCTTATCAGTAACATTTTTAAGGATTTTGATCAAATTATTTCTTCAGAACACAGGAAAGTTCAATAAAAAGACTCGCACAACTTTCACGCATTTTTCACTTCTCTGGTAAATATGAATATTTATATTCAGCAAATATTTGTCTTTAAGAAGCTGTTGACACACTACTCAAAACAGAGAAATAGACCCAAGTTATTTTTATGGTGTTAAAAGATCTCATCTTAAGCCAGGAAGCGGTACACATACACACTGCAATGGATTTGCTATCCCATTTTCCACATATTATCTTTGCCATCTTTACTTCATTTGCTGTTTGTTACCAGGACAAAAAAAGTCATCTTGAATTCTTGAATTCTTCTTGAACTCCTAGGAGCAGAGTCCAAAGTAAGCAACAGTCTGCTGGGCATCACAGCACTATGTATAAGACGAGGAAATCTGCCTTGCTGAATTTAATTTAAAATAAGACTTGCAAGACATCTAAACTTTAAACTTTTTTGAACTGCACCTGCAGAAGCAAGGGAAGAGACAATGTTTTGACTGTTTCTTTCTCCAGACTACCAGCCTTTATCTTTACTAAGCTGCAATGAAAAGTTAGTATTACTAGGAAGAAAAAAATACTTGACTCTTCAAGAGTTATTGTACAAGTTTCTTCAAGTACTGTCTGACAGAGAAAGCTAGGAAGTCTTTATGCCTTACACACATAATTATCTGGAAAGGCTGGATACATAGGGATTTTTCACAACCACTTGAATTTGACAATGCATCACGATCAAGCAAACATGAAACTATAATCTTGTGTTATATAAAAATTTAAAATGCTAAATTACAAAATTATATATTAAGTTATAAACTCAGCATGTATATGCTTTTCCCAAATAAACGTTAATTCAAGTTATTGAACAACTGCAATCTTTGAATGAAGAAAATTATGTTAAACTTGCAATCAATAGCATTAAAAAGGAAAGAAAGACAACAGAAAATACACTTCTGATTCATTAGTGAAGTTTCCTGTATTTTGTATTAAATGTTCCCTTGAGTCCCTAAATGGGACTCAAAAATGTTCAGTCCTCACTGCAAACAGTTTAAATTTGTGGACTGACAAATCACCATCCTTTCTTCGCAAAATGGCAATAAAATCATGGTTATGAAACAGATTCAGCAAAAATCTTTGTTGTTTGATGAGAATTTTGAATGAGTCAAACCAAAATAAGGCTAACGGTGACAACACTTCTTCCTTTCCACCCTTCAATTCCAGTGAGATTCCGCAACATATGGAGGAAATCAACCTCTGCGCGTGATGATCTCGTACAAGACATTTAAAAAAATCTACCCTATTTTCAATTTATCCTGGGCCCTGTATAAACCATGAATACTTGAAACTGAACACAGATGATTGACACAAATAATTCCACTCTTGATGTTTTTGCCCGATTCCTCTCTAGAAAAAGAAAGTTGTTGCCACCTCTGCTTTTTTTCCAGGAAAAAATACACTAAGCAAAATAAGGCAAGCAGGAGGGTGCAAGAGAGGAAAAGGATATCTGTAAAGGCCGAGAATTCTCCACCCTTGAAGGCCTTCAAGACAGCTCAGCTAGACAAAGGGGATCTCCCCTTGAGCAGGGACGCCTCTAGAAGTCCCTTCCAACCTTAAGCATTCTATGATTCTATGATTCTATGATCATTATGAAAGTATTTTAGGCTTTGATGTTTTAAGTGG
>NW_010585689.1:0-21987 GCF_000705375.1 Tinamus guttatus
GCTAAGATAGAGCTTTATCAGAGATCTGAATGCAGAGACTGCTATTTTGCTATCTTTTGAGTTGAGTTGGGAGGATGAAAAAGGGGAAAAGAGGCTCCTTTCTCTTCCCCTTGCTCCATCTAATACAAGTGCTACCTAGTCCTGACTAAACTACAGAGTAATTAGAGGTCTATAGATTCTTATTACAAACTAAAGAACCTCATACACAGCATGTGACCTGAATGAGTGTTACTGTCACTTGAGCATGCCACAAAAATGCTTACCATAAGCAAAATCGACAGTACTTAGATACTGTTAGTCCCATAAATGGTATATCTTTGTTCCCATTACAGGGACAGATGACCTGAGTTTCCAGGAGATGATGAAGTCTCCTGGAATCAGTGAGTTCAAGCAGTACACCATGGCTATCTCCATACCAGGATCTGGTGCAGTATTGATTGACAAATCAGATGTCTTTGCCCTGTATTGGAGACAGAGAAAGTCTTTTCTATGGATAATGCTGGCTTTACTAGTTGGACAGGGTCAGAGAACAATCCATGATCTAGTTAGTTTATCATTATAAATGTAGCCTGAGATTTTGTTATAGACTTTACATTATTTTGCTTTGAGTCCTTGCTCATATTCATTTGTTCATTTGCTTGAGAAATCATATAATACCTGGAAGGCTGATTCTAAATGATATCAAGAGGTGTTCAAAGTCAGTATATTTTTTATTCACCTGGAGTAAGTAATTGTGTAATTTTAAATATATTTTTGAAAATAATATTTCTGATTTTCTAAAAAACAGCCACCAAAACCCACCAGTGTCTGCTTTGGAAATAGTATTCCAGATTAGGTTGGGTGCAGTTCCCAAACATTTTTAAACTGCCTGATATGGCTTTGAACAGACCAAATGAGTATATACTTTGCACTCCTTCTCTCGATAATCAAGCCTTGTTCCTCCATTAAACTTTTGTAATATATTCTAACGAGCATAGCCTCTTCTCTTTACATTGTAAACATGTAGATAAGTTCAAACATGTAGGTCATATGTTTTTGTATTCTAGCTATACAAAAGTATCCAAAAACACACCTCTAGGATTGAAAGCCAGCACATACAAAGCCACAACAGGAGACTTGGACAAATGCGAAGAGCGGAGATTCATTTCTCACAGGTATCCCATGGCACAAATCATTCCAGAAACAGATTCTACTGTATGTTTTGAAAGTGGCATCATTTACATGCTTTTGTAACAGAACATTTTGTACTTGGCTATAACTGCAAATAATATCTGCAATGCACAGTCATGTTAATTCTGTACAGTTGGTTAAATTCTGGGAAAGAAATCAATTTCTGTAAATGTTATGGGGGAGTTTCTCCTGTGAACACCAAAAACTAGTGTTCCTGGTCATGACACATCTGCAATACAGACTTAGTGTCATTTAGGGATACTATCACTGTTCTCTCAAGGTCTCTGCCTGGACAGTCTTTTCATTTTTCTAGCCTCAATTTTGACCTATTATCTGCTGCCTACCTTATGATTGTTATAGAATCTGAACAGGAAATCAAAGGCAAGAAAGGTGTTATTGTCAAGGCACTACTCTTTTTTAAATTTTTCTCTTGTTTTTCCCTGAACACACTAAGGTGCTGAAAAGGTTCATTTGCTAGACACTAAAACATGAAGAACAGACATTTCATCTATATTTTTACTAATAGTAAACAAGTTGGACATTGATGTAAAATGGGTATTAAACTCCCCGCTCTTTTCCCAGCATTTGCATACATTCTTTTCTATTGTAGCTTTGTAAGGGACGAAGAGTTTTGACATTTTTCTAGATGTCTGATTTTTGTGAACAGTTAACTCTTTGGAAGTCTGAGTTTCTGTTATTTCCTCAGCAGAAGGATAAAGCCTCTGATCTGTCTTTCTTTAGAAAGTATGGTGGAAGTGACAGAGACAAAGAAGAGATGTGGCTTTACATCACAGATGTGGCTGCCTGGAAACTTCCTGGGGTTGGGGAGGGAGTGAACCATCGCTGAAAACTCTGTAGGCTGTTTTACAGTGGTCCTACCTTGTGGTATGTGCTTGCACCATAGACATAAGTGGCCCTAGTCATCATCCAGCCCTTCTGCTCTTTAGTTGTGCTCTTAAGGTATTACCTTATCAAAGGGTTCCTCTGGTATTAAATCCTTGCTACTGGTCCTTCTCTGGCCCAGTTCTACAAGAAATGTTCCTTTTTGACTAGCAGCATATTTATGGATCTCAAGAAGCCATGGATAGAGGCCAAAATCAGTCCTGCAGAGTGTTAAAAAATAATAAAAAAGAAGAAGAAGAAGAAGAAGAAAAAAGATCCTTCCGCAGAATATTATATAAATTCAACTTTTTGCAACAATTCCATTTGGTACATGCTTGAGAGAGTCTGAGCCAGGAAATGGAATAAGCTGCTGCAGCCATGGCAGGTATATTTGGTGCAATAGAGGTAGCATGACAGGGCTCTATTACAGTAAGTAATACAATTCCAGAAATAACCTGTGTGGAACATATTGCTTCTGCTGCACATGTCAGGAAATGGACTTTGATCGATGTTGTTGCAATGCAAAACCACATACTAAAACTTTTTAATTATGATGACAATGTAAAAGTGGAGAGGGTGCTCACTGGCAGTGTTCATTGCCTTTATAATTAACAAATGGACAGCACAGATTAATTCTTCATGCTGTTCATGTTTAACAATACCTTCTAGTTGCTGCCATCAGTGTACATATAAGCAATAAGGCATGACAGGGGGCCTGGTTATCATCACCTATGGGGTGTTAAGAGGCATCCTCTGAGGGAGTGATTATCTCATGATAACCACACCACCTGGAGTTTCCATATTGCTGCTATAAAAATTCATTAATGTAAGAGAAAAATTTGTGCTGGAGGATGAAGGTGGGAGTTTAGAATGCCAAACAACACTATCAGGAGTTCTGCTTTGCATCTCTTCAGCTTCACATGTGAATATTCACTAGGCTTGTGTTAAGCTCCCTTTGTTTTATAAACTAGAATATCACTTAAACAATATTTTTACAGCAGTTTAATATGTCAGTCAAGAATGAAATAGAGATGGCACAGACATCAAAGGACAAACAGTCATTTGGCCACAGACCTTAAATTGCCTTTTCAAAGGGAAAGACTTCCTAATGTATTTTTTTTTTCAAGGGAAAAGAAAGCTTAGGGAAATCACAAATCAAACTAGATAGAAGTGTCTACTATTTTAAATTTTAAATAGGCTAATTTCTACTCTGCAATGCATTTAGAATATATTTAACTTGAATTTATCAGAAAAATGTGGAATGAAGTACATGGGAACACAATAACTCATTGTCTGCTGTTCTCTAAGATAATGTAACAAACTGTTATCTCATACTCTAATGACTGTGATGTTAATGGAGTCATATGCTTTTCCTGACCTCTTCAGCACTGGATGGATGTCTGCGTGCTTTCACTGTCCTTCAGGTTTTCTGCTTCACTCTGAACTTTCCTACTAATCTTATTTTCTTTACTTCTTTTCATTTTCTTTTTAGTATAAGGAGAGATTATATTTAAATTAAGAGTTTTAGTTCTAGACTTGTAGGGATGATTTATTTATTTATTTATTTTAAATCAGTAAATTCTGAAGAAACTGGCTACATACTGATATTGAGACTCTTCCTTTCTCAAGAGCATTTTCTGCTCTTTCATAGCAAGTTATCTCTTTGGCTAAACTCTGTGATCTGTCACCCAGTGCCAGCAGGAGAGAGATAAAAATCTCCTACTCTGCTCTTGCTTACTACTCTATCTGTTGTCTTTGTAGAGCATGTATAGTATTTGGTGGATACAAAGGTTGACTTCCTTCAGGCTCTGTAGATGGTAGTGGAAACGACATTTCCAGTTAGGACAGTGTGGTCCAGAGAGTGCAAAGTGGCTACAACAGAATGGTTCCATTTTACAACTATCCTTTGCTCACCATGTTCACTGTGGTTAAAGACCACACAAGGGCTAAGGCTAGCTCATCCTGGCACTCAGAAAGGTTGCGAGGATCATTTACTTGTGCAGAAGCTCCTAGGTGCTTAGAGTCTTAGTGCTTAAAGAACATGACGCTCAATCCTTTTTCTTTGTGTGTGTGGAATACTTCTCTCCCTGCACAGATCCAAAGTATCTGTGTTCTGTGTAAGCAAAATACACAAGTTGGCTGTGATACCAACTCTTGTCAAGCAACAGAGTATAGCACAAATCAAAAGGTAGCTATTACCTTAGGCTTGTTATTTATATCATAGTTACGCAGCAGCAGAATAACATATCTTTGATGATTTATTAATAGAAGTTCTTAAATGATTATTACCCATGAAATATTAGTGATGAATGTAAATTATGTTGTTGAAGACTTTTGAAAACTATTTTGATATGGATTAAAGGATGATTTTATTTCTATAAATGCATAGAAAACTTGATTTGTTAAAACTAAAGGTCTGAGACTATTGGACTATTCAAACTGCAAGTTCTGCTGGATCTGTGAATTTCCCTTTGCAGTAGTGATGGAATGATTTGTTTGATTATGGTGACCCAGAAGGCTTCCTTTCTGAGATACAAGAAATGCCTGAAACAGAAAGCTCTTCTGAGACTCACTTTTTGTAAATAGAATTGTATAGTGCTCTACAGATTTATAAATTGTCATGAAATTGTGTAGCAGTAAACTGCTATATAGCATCCCATGAGTGCAGGAGACCATGGTACAGAGGAAAGTAAAAAAGACAAACACATTTTTTGTAGCAACTCAGGTGCTTCTTCAGGAAGTTCTAGGGAAAAAAAAAAACTAATGAAGATGGATTTTTGCAGAGTTCAGGTACTGTGAGAATTTGTTGTCATATTTTCTGTTGCTGTTCAAAGTTAATGCAAAAAAGAGTAACTGAGTCTTCTGCCTTGCTCTGGAGTCTGTGACTGTCATTTATAGCAATTGGCACATGGAAAGCAAAACTCCTGTATTTATGGGTTGATCTGATTCACAATTCCTGGCTTAGAGGGTGAAAAGTATCAATATAAAGTACCACACCAGAGTAGTCCTGGAAATTTTCATTGTGGTAGATGATAGGGTTTAGGAACATCAGCAGCTCTTTTTTCTCTTGCTGACCTCACCAGTTTCCTTGTTGGAATTCTAATCAAAAGTAAATGCTCTTCAAGCTCTTCATTCAACTTCTACTACTGCAACTGGAATTAAAAAAGGACTGACTAAAGACAATAGAACTCCCATAACGTTGATACTCATAGGCATTAAGTGAACCTGCAGCGCTACACAGTGGGATAGGGATCCACAGTGGTGTGTCCATCTATTTGGTTTCTTAAGATCATTAGAAAGCAGCTGTGCCTTATCACTTATGTGATAGCTTCTTAAAATTCCTGGATGTTCATATCCAAGAGAATATAATTTTTTCTGATCTGTTCCTGGATACTTAATGCATAAATTCTATTGCATCGCAATGCGGTTGCGTAACCTTGGCTCTTGTTTTCCACAATCTCCAGCTTCTAATTATACAAGGAACTTTGCAACTTGGAAATATGACACTAACTACTTGTCTAAGGAATAGTGTAATAGAAGTACAAATGTTGTAAATGACTAATACCAGGCAGTCATCATAGTTTGTGATTAACTTTAGTTTCTGTGTAAGATAGGCCAGGCCTGCAAACTACATTGTCATTAAATGGCACTGCATGGACAAAATAAGTCAGATAATTTACTGCTATGACTTGTTTACTGTTCCCCATTTTTCAGCTTGACTGATATGATTAGTTTCTGTGACTTTTCAAGACACATTCAAACTCATGCTTGTCCGGAGGGGTGCCATTTTGCTTCAAACCTGGCCCTTTCAGGTATCACATGCAAGATTATGTCGTTTATGAGTTCTTCCCGATGAATTTTTCTTTGCTGTGTACTGCAGCTCATGGTGAGCTTCACAGATCTTGAACCCACCTTTTGTTGCATGTTAGTACTTTTTCTCAGTGGCTGACTTTTATTAGCTTCAAAAGATAACAGTTTATGTAGCCACACACTCAGGTGTGTATATGTGAAGGGCATCATAAGTAAAATTAGAATTCTCCTCCTCCTTTCGATCAGATCAAATCCTTCAGAATGCTTAGATCTGCTTGATGTTACAATATTAAATGCAAGAATGAAGCTGTTGGAAGTCAGATGTGCTTCTTTTCCCTGATTTTCTTCTTCTCTGACAGTGTTTACTGATATTAGGTTCATTCAAGCTCTGTGAACCTCAGTGCTCCCCTCTGCAAAATAAGGGTAATAGTACTTAACGCCAAAGAACTTTTTTCATATTAATAACTCTTTAGAAAACTACCTGGAAGGTCACTTTAACAGAAGGTCTGAATTGCTTTGTATGCGTGAGCATCAGCTGTTTGGAGGTTGGAGGAGCCCTTTCAAAACAGCATGTGCCTCATACCTATGTTCCTGGTTTAGCAGAGTTTCAAAACCATTAAATGTGTACAAGAATATTGCTTCATATTCTTGAGCACCATCTGCTGGCATTTTGTCATTTAACCAGCTACTTTCACAAATGGAGGTATATCTCTATTTATAGAATGTTCCTGAAAGAAACTGGAGCTGAAGTTCTCAAGAAAATAAAGTCTGGTGTGTTTCTTAGGAACATTTAGAAAATGGCAATATGGGAATGGCAGTATGAAATCGTTACATGAAAAAACAGAAATGCAGTGTAAGTGATTTGGCTAGTGAGGTAGGCGACTCCTAGAATAAAGATTTTGGCATTGTTGTGGGACAGACTAGTTCTATATTCTCCTTGTTCTGCAGCAGGAAAGAGTTCATAATACATCTCTAGGTATAATTGTCCCCTCCCAGAAAGGATGGGTAAGTGTTTTTGGTATGAATAACTTACCAGAAGCAGGAAAGTTCCTGAGAAAAGGCTTTAGGAAGACTTTTCTTAAGGAAAGTTTACAGGAGGAGGGCAGAGGGGATGAAGGAAGGAAAACAACATCAATATTGAACTGATTTAGATCTGTAATGCTAATACTAAACTATCTCTTTAATGAATACTAAATAAACACCTCTCTTCTTTTAAGGCCTGAAAATTTGGTAAAGTCTCCAAGACAGGTTTGAAGAGAACCACAGCAAAGCATGTAAGTCTGAACTAGCATTAAACTGTATAGCTCTGTGAAGGCTTACCAGAATTAAGCGCTGACTAGTTCCCTATATGCCTCAGCAACGACTGGAGTGCAGCTGAATTTCATGAATGCCATGTTACTATGTACAGCCCATTCCTAATAGCAGCTGATATGAAGGTCATCACAAAGTGGAGTTACTGTGCCTTATTCTGGGAATGTCTCCTCTGTCTGATTCGTGTATTTTGTGTAGAAGCATTTGAGAGTGGGAAGGACTTTTTTTCTTTAGTTTTTGCAGATTCATGTGTGCTCTGGTCTTTCAAAAAATGGGTTTGGGCGTCTCTGAAAAAGGGAAGGCAGGGAAACTCAGAAAAGGGTTACCTTTACATTTTGGAAATCTAAGGTACTGATATGCATTTGTGCATATTTTTACTATCTCAGCACCTTCAACATCTTCAAAAGTTGTGGTTGTTATTCTGAGTGATATGGTAGTATAAAAACTATTAACAACACTTGCTGTGTTCCTAAGATTTTTAAAGATGACAGGAAAATGAAGTAGGAAAAGCAACATGTTGAGTGCTGTGTCCCACAGAAGCCACATTTTTTACTGATATATTCTAGAGATTAATGAACTGGAAGATGTGTTTCCTCTTACTGCCTTGTCCGGGGTATTTTTTTGACACAGTTGGAAAATGAAAGTGTTAGAATTAGTCTAAGATAGGAGAGATTACAAAATATGAAGCAATCACAGCTTGAATATATTTTTCAGAGATCTCTAGAGAAGTTAATCTCTAATAGAACATCAGGGAAAAACATTAAATATTTACAAAGTGAAAGAAGAAATCACTATCAATGATTTTAGCTCACCCTCCTTTTTGAGATATGGCTATTTATTTAAATGTTAGTAGATATCTACCTCTTCTCAAGAGTTTGATGCCTTTCTTGAAATCAGTATGATCACTGGCATTCAATACTATTGAATAGGTTTCAAGTTATAGAGGTATTCAAAGCTGAATTGCATGCAACTTTGATTAGAAAATTATTTATTGAACCAACAGAATGTCCACATCCATCTACTCTATTCTTATTTATCCAGATATGGCATATGTCAAAAATAGATATGTCTTAAAAGAAATCTGTATGAGCATTTTTTTTATGAAACTGATGCAGCTAATCATAACAAAGCTTTTTTCTATTGAAAGGGAGGAGAATTGCACATTGAATAGGCTTTTTAGCTTCTTTTAATTTCAGCATAAAATGTTTTTAGTACATTGTACATTAATAAGTACATTCAGCATGTTTCCTTAGCTGTTAGAAACAAAATTATAATTGGAACTCAGATTAATTCTCTTGACACAGTTCTTCCAGCAATGCTTTCCACCTACAAATTCTCCATTTTTTTTTTTGTATCAGTCAGTCCTTGTAGTTTCCAATATAACACATTGCTGTGGAGAACTGTGACAGTCTAACTGGTGATTAAGTTTAAGATAAATCTTTAATTTAAATTCAAATCCTTCACAGACCTCTAGTTTTCTGTACCTCTTTGAGTGAGTAATCTTTTCCTCAGTTCTTAGAGGAGGGAAAAGTATTTATATATTACTACTTCTGTGTGTGTGGAGGTGCGGAATGTTATGGACAGTCTCAATATTGTTTATAATCCTTATCATTTGTAAGTAATGAATATTAAGCTCTGATATCTTTAGCCTTAAGATAAAACCACCTTTGAAAATACTGTATAATATCTTGTCCTGGAAGATTTGTGTAGAGATGTTAATATAATAAAAAAAGGAACGTAGATTAATGATCCTTTACTCTTGAACTTCTTAGTCTTGCTATCTATTTATACCTTTACCCACTTTTGCCTAACCAGCTTAGAGTGGCTGAGGGTGTTTGTATCAATTTTCTTGCTGTTGAAGGAACACCAATGGATTACTACAAACATGGATTTTCTGTGCAGAAAAGAGTTTGCTAAATAGTATTGATAGATGACAACTGCTTGGGTATCATTAACCACTTGGTGTGCAATATAGAGTATGCAGCCAAGATGCAAGAAACTGCAGTAAATTAATGAGTTTGGAAACAGAACAAACAAAAAACAGAGGTGAGAGAGCAATCGGATTTCCATTAAAAGGTTCAAATTAGTGAGGTTGTGATACAAAACTAATATGAGTCAACTAGAAATGTGAATTTCTTCAAATGGCAAAATGAAGTTGATGTGCTTTGTTAGTTCCTCTTAAGAATTGAGAAGAGAGGTTAAGCAGGACTCAGGCAGGCCAGACCCTGTGCTGACCCACTCTACTGGCATATATATGTCCTATACACTGCTCAGGCTGACACTTTGTTAAAGGGGCAAGAGTGGGTAAAAAATCCACTTTTTCTTATTTGAATAGTATGGCTTATAATATTATATCAACTTCAAAGACATTTTGTAAGCACAGGAGAGTGTCTCTGCTGCCATTTGAGGTAAGGCATTAAAAGTTTTCCCTGCCTTGACAGTCCTAAGGCTTACCAACCTTCTAATTTCCACTCACTTGAGAGGAGTTCTATAGAAGTCAAATGTTTCCTAACCAGTTTTAAACATCTTTTCCTTATTGCCAGCAATAGACAATTAGACAAAATTAAACAACCTAATGCTAGACAAAACACACTTAAAAAAGAGATTAAAAACTAGGAAATGGTAACAGCGAGTACTGCTGGGTATTGTCAGCACTATAAAACAAATCTTAAAGCAGTTAAAAGTTACATTATATAGCTCAAGATGCTTCTGGCTTGATTGAAATCCATTGAAATTAATGAAAAACTTTCTACTGTGTGCCTACACCATGTCAAGAAAAGTCCTGACTTAAGATCAGGGTTACATCCAATGAGCATGTCACATTCCTTTCTATTCTTATGGCCAGCTATTTCCCCAGCTCATTCTCCAAAACAACATCCATGTTATCAAAAAGAGACAGTCTTTAAGCCAGATGGCATTGACTGGTCATTTCCGCCTTACACAGCAGTCAGTCCTAAGGACTTGAGATCTCCTTCAGCTGCATGTGGTGTCCTCCATGATCTAAAGCATAGTTGTGTGTACCTGTAGAGATGTCTGACTTGTTGGTTTTTTTGGTTCAAAATATGCAAAATATAGTAGTTGTGTCTTCACAATGTGGAACTGTGTGTGTGTGCTGCATTCCTTAAGCTGTGGCAAATCTTTAAGCAGAAGATCTTTGAGTTCAGCTGTGAAAAAAGTGCCAGTTTTGGTTAGAATAGCTGCTGTGGTAGATAGGCTGGGGAAAGGGGAGACTTCTTGTGGGGAATGAAAGGAGGCTGGCTGTGATGGGGTGATGGCCAACTCCAGGGATCATCTGTGGAAGTAGATGTCCCAGACCTTGGGCAGATGGAGCTCCCAAGGAACTCGCAGTCTCAGAAAGAGAGTGCAGAGCCTGAGATCAGACTGGCTGGTGAGATGGAAGGCTTGCAAGGGGGATGGAAAGACCTCTGCCCACACCCAAACCACCCAAAACTTCTACTTACCTTTCAGAGTCTTTCTTGGTCCTTCCTGGCTCCTACTCCCCAACTTAGGGCTGCTACTAACATTCTTCTCCGTCTGTCTTCCCATCTCCAGAGGTCACTCCATCTCCACTGCAAAATTAAAATTTGCTGCTGTCCTCCCTCCTTATACTGGAAGAAGGATCTCCTTTGTCCTTAGCTTTGGAGTAACAAATTCAGCTATGACTAATCTGCTGAAAGGCATTGAACTAACTCTAGAAAAAAAAAAAAAAGAATGTAGTGATGACATTATAGCTAGGTGCAAAGGCAAAACTAAAGTTGGTATATGCATAGTACAATAGCAAGGAGTCACTGCCACCAGGCTGGGCTGAGGGAGGTTTGAACTGACAGAAGTGGCAAGGAAGTTCACTTTTTTTTTTTTTTTTTTTCCAAAAAAGAAGACTCTTACCATAGTAACAGCCTGTCTGTGTTAAGGGCACAAGTTAAAGGTCTTTAAACTGAATTTGAGCCTGAATGGTAAATTCTTGTCCCCAAAGGAATGCTGAGAAAGGGATGATGTGTGTAATCTCCATTTCTATCCCTAAATAATCTATTCTAAATTCTAGTTAAAGCAATTACAGATGCCTGTGGTCTCCTTCAGCAAATCAAAGGTTTATTTGTTACTCACTTTTGAATGTTAGCCCTTTGTTTTCTGGCCATTAGGTGTCCTGGATAGTGACTGGACAGGAAAGAAACTTTTTCTAGCTTCTCTCCCAGACACATGTGGCTATACTTCTGATACTTCCACAGGCTTGTTAGAAATTAGGAAATACCGTACTCTTCATAGTCCTCTCTCCTCTTCTGGGAGGCAGTGAGAAGGCAGTGTCTTGCAGAGCTCCCATCTGTTATGGGATGGGGGGCAATACTTCCTTCCTACTGTCTTGGTTCAGTTTTTTAATTCAAAAACCATTGTGGATTGATCAGGAGGTAGATTTTCAGAATGCAATTGGTGACATAATTCCCTCTGAATTTAAAGCAACCAGTGCTCTTTAGGCTATGATGAGATGTTGCTGGGAGAACTGAATTCCTTGGATTCCTTCAGAAGAAATCTTTCCCATACCTCCACAGCAATTTAGGAAGTGAGAGAGAAAGAAATCAGTTTTATGCTGCTACTGGTTTAATGTTAATACAAAGTCTTTCTAACATTACTATCGAAATATGGGATTTAGGGGGTTTTTGAAAGACTACGTTAACCAATAAAGAGTGCTTCAGTTTAGCATCACAAAAGTAACTTCAATTTATGAGGCCTAATCATGTGTGCAGTGATCCATGGGTAGTCCATAAGTAGAAATCAACTTTGCCACAGTGAAGTAAGTTCAGAGGTGCTGCAAGAGAGAAAGAATAATCTTGGTGGCTGAGAGAAGAGTGAGGAGCTTGCATTAAGGAAAATTCAGGTTGGATTTTAGAAAAACCTTTCTAATGGTAAAAATGGTGAAGCACTTTATTGAAATTTCTGGGAAGGATATGGAATCTTCAGAGTTGGAAATCTTTAACAACTGACGAGGTAAAAATCTGTCCATTATGACTTAACTGAAGCTGAGCTTACCTAGAAGACCCCTTGAATTTCCTCTAGCCTATTTTTATCAGAAACTGCAGAACATATTGCATGGCTCTTGAGAGTTTATGCCTTGCCTATAGCACTAGATTCTTGAAATACAGACTGTAGTTGTCACTTAGCAAGAAAAGAAAGTTTCTTACCATTGTGCCTGTGAAGATTAATTCCAGATGGTGGCCAAAGAAAAAAAGGGAAATTAAAAGAAGTCCAAATTGAAAAATATTTTTTATCTCATGAATTTCAAGTGAGGCCTGTGATTTTTGAATACTTTGTGTTGATAAGACAGAGAAGTCCAAAAGCCAGGGTAGAGGGACTTCTCGCCTATGAACATTATGTACTGTCATGATACATAAATCTCGGTAAGAATAAAATTCTGTTGGAGCTTGAGATTTATTGAGATTTTTAAGGACCCCTCTGCCTGAAAAACATGAAAGTTGTTTTCTGTGTATGTTTATTTGTCTCTTTGTAACAGGAAAATACTTTTGCAGTCATTATACAAGTGCTTTAAAAAAATTAATATAATTGAAATGCTGTAGGCAGTGGGGAAAAAAATCATATTTTGGAGGTGGAGTTCCCAAAAGAAACTGAGTTCTGGCTCCAGCTACATTTTCTTGCTAGAATACTGCTTTTTAGATAAATATCAGACAGGAGTTTTGAAGTTGAAAATAGAAGCAGATGAGGAAAATTCTAATCACTAACACAAGATATAGAAACAGTAGAAGACGAAAGTGGTCCTCTGTGTCGCAAGCAGGTAAAGCTAATAAATCCATGTCTGACAACCAGATACATTGGAGTGTACAAATTATATGCTTTTATCCAGGGAGAATTTTTGAGCAAGATTAAGGTTTTAATGTGACTGCCTCCTTGTGACAATTATCAGTTGGAAGGAGCTGCGTTATTTGTTGCAGTGAGGGCACAGAGCTAAGGTCACTGAGTTGTTCAGACTTCCACATCGCACTCAAATCACCTTAGGCAGAAAATTGCATGCTTTAGTTTAAACAAGAGAATAGAGGCAAATCACAATAGCTGGGAAAGAATGGAGGTGTGGACAGTCTCTTCTGACTTTAGATGTACATTGAATGTCATGCTAAGGGAAAGAATGGCTAAAAGACAGAAGGAAGTAAAAATGACATGTGCTATTTACATTTGTTTGTGTACTTTAAAATATAGTTGCTATATTCTTGAAATACATGGATCTATAAGTCACAAAAAAATAACAATGTGAGAAATGCAACCCCTCCCTCCTCCCACCCATACTCTCCATATCAGTGATTTAAGTACTTTGAGTACTTTGATATTTTAAATTCTAATCCCTTTTGTTGTGATTTTTATGGTGGCTTTGAAGGTTACTTTGCAGTTTTTTTGTATTTTCTTTCCTAATAGTTTTATCAGGACATGCTTCTATTACAGCTTAGGCACTTAAAGGAAATACATTATTTAAATGTGAAATGGAAAAAGAGAAAATGTAAAACTAGAGTGCATTTTATTTTGTCATTCAGAGACATAATAGAACAACTCAGAAGACATAAAAATAAAATTAATATGAGAAACCACGTTCTCTCCTTACTTATCTGCTAGCCAAATCCGGATGTGGTCCTTCCATCTTTAACTAGCACCAGCATTGTTTTCAGAAGAAAAACAAGTAAGTAGCTTACATGTATGTACTCTAAAGGGGAAAAAAAGTGAGGCACAGATGTAAAAAATGTTTGAAAAAGCATTCTGCTACTGACAGTGGAAAAGGATTTTTTTTTTAACTGCCTCCATTGCAGGCATTTATGCTATGCCAACTATTCTTGACCCAGTTCATTTTATTATAATAATAATTGTTCTTTATTACAGTAACATCTGAGGATCCCAAATAGGGTTCAGGACCCTATTATTTCAGGCACCGTCCATGTGCACAGTAAAGCCATCTCTGCTGTAAAGAGCTTACGATCTTGATATATGCCGAAGAACAACAACAGAAGAGTACAAACAACTGCAGAGTGGGGAGGGTGGAGGGAAAATTATCAAGAAAGCCAATACACGGAGGGCGCTAAGCGGCAGTGTCTGAACACTAACTGATTAGCTATTGTCAAGGGCTTTGTAAATTCTACAGAAATAGTTTTCATTGTGGCCTCTATATCACTTAGTTTTCAGTTTTTAAAATGCAAATGTGCTTGTTACACCCTTGAATAAATTGTCAGAAAGGAGGGGAGAAGCTGGAAGCTGGAATAGATAAAAGATCTTTTAGTGTAAGACACTGAAATATTGTGATAGTCGAAAGCAGATTTTTGCCTAGATGAGTCTGGCTGTGATTAACACCTGAGTACATTCAGAGAAATTTCCACTACTTCAGCCTTAAACATGTATAAAGGAGTTTGGAATTACTTTTGCTGATACTGTTACCATATATCTACTACAGGTTAAATGAGTCTGAGAAAATAATGCCTGCATGCATAGCTGAATCTATTTGTGAGTAATTTCTGTTATTTTCTTCCCAGTGCAATTGCTCTTAAATAGTGAACAAGGTAATTTGCATGAATACTAAGGGGGTTTAATTAGTTTCTTTGACTGAATTGCAAGGGTCTCGGGTTTCATTTTCTTCTTGAACTGCAAAACCATAACATCTCTTCCAGAATGGGGCTTTGCTATAATAATCATACGGGTGCTCTCATCTTGCAAATTTCTTGCTAGTCAATTCTTATTTGAGCATATTAATGGGAACGGATCATCACAGAACACAGGAAAATATAAGTAAAGATAGTTGCATTTTCTTCTGAGCAAAATGGTAAGAGGAACCGTGTAAGTGTTGGCAGTTCCTCAGTTTACATTGCTAAATGTGATGTTTTGGAGATAACATTGATTCTTTGAACAGAAAAACAGGTGCTTCTCCAGAGGGACATTCAGAGCAGACTCCTAGTGTGGACTCCCTGGATTTAGGTTCTGTGCAGGCAGGCTGAAGTTATGTCACCTAGTTTCTGAGGAGCATTTTTGCTGAAAAGGAACTTCAGTACTTTGTCCTCCAGCTTTGTGTGGGTTACCATAAAAGTTATAATAAAGCAATGCTTGTCAGCACTTTTCACCTTTAGGTAACAATCACAAGATCATTTTCTCTATCAGAAGAAACATGTCAGAGAATGGCCAAATGCAGGGCTATGACCACTTGTAGTATCTACAGCTACCAATAAGTTTTTCCTCTAATCCAAGGTAGTTGTCATCTCCACAAGGTTCTAATCTTTGGGAAGTGCTTGATTCTATCTAGTGTAGCCAATGGGCCCTTTGGCAGCTTTAGATATATATAGCTATAGATAGCTAAAATGTCATGAGTCTCACCTCAGTTCTGCCTCCTTTGAAAGGATGGGTTGAGTCATCAGTATAAGCTCTGTGGTGGGTTTCCAGAAGAGTACAAGGAGATGAGATCTGGTGGTGGGCCCCTACTCCTGCATTTGCCATCCACAGCTGTTTCTCTACCCTCTCCCTTTCTTTCCAAGGTACAATCCTACCAGAGTGGTAAGTGAATCAATAATATTAGTGAGGACTTATGCATTTGTGGGGAAAAGAGATAAGGTACTGTGTAAGTTTCTTTTTGAAAATTGGCCAAAGAAAGCCTAGCCAGCAATATGTACTTCTCTGTTTTGAAAAGGTCACCATTTCATCAGAAGAAGACTTCTGAGAAGGGTTTTGCAGCTGGAAAATTGAGAAGACTGGTGACTCCTCTCTGGCTTCGCACAGTTAAAAACATCAAATGTATAAAGCTTAACTTTTGCCCTTTCCCTAGCATTTCATCGCAGCTAGCTCTGGTGGTACCTTTTTTAATATGTTCAAAGAATTGTTAGGTTTTTCTCACAGATGACATCGAGAACTTGGCTAGCTGAATGCAGCATGTATTACACTAGACAATGGCATCTGCAGAGGTAGGCGCTGCAATGATAAGTCTAACAACCTTTTTTTTCTTTAGGATTCAACCCTTTACACACACCTTTTTTGATATTGGATTTAAAATTGCCTTTATATAAAACTTACCTACTCCACATGCATATGCACACATTTGCATATAAACAGACACCTGCACACAGACATAGACAGACACACAGATGCTTTTGGCAGAGCTCTCCTTGAATCCAGGGAAAAAAAAGCAAATATCTCTTTTCCTGATTAGCTGAATTTATTCTGCAGTCTGCTGCTGTTTTGCAAGGTGGATTTTAAGAATTAAAATGAGAAAAATATAACCTCTAGAAAAAAAAAAGTGCTACATCTAGTCGGTGTCAATTAAAAGGGAGCTTCTGATGCAAATACCACATCAGCACCAATTTTGTCACTTAAGAACTTTAAGATCAGAAGCAATTACCTTCAATAGCACCTTGTTTTTATGTGTCTACCCTTCATAGCCTTGGCTAGTAACTCGGCCTACACCATAATTTACACTGACATCTAATTTCGGTGGATCTGCAAGCAATCTAACTGAAGATGGAGATACTGAAGAGTGAGGAGTCCTGCTTTATCACTGCAGACATAAAGATTCATTATTTTTTGCCAATTCAGAAAGTGAATCTTATGGGAATGGAGATTTTTTGTGTGCGTATGTGTTGTTTTGCATATCTCATTACTTGAATTATTTCTCAGTTTAGGCAAATGATTGCTGCCTTTAGCTAGATGATTAAACACTTTAACATCTCACAAAGTAAAAAAAAACACAACCAAGTACTACTAGCATTGAGTAGATTTGCCATTTTCAAGTGTCTCTGCAAAATGAGAACAAAAGAGGAGGAGTGCATTCATTGCTAATTATAGTCTTTGAAGTATGGTAGAGACCTGGCAATTTTAAATTGTGCATGAAAGTCACAATATTAGACTAAGATTATTTAAAAAAAAAAAATTCTGACTGACAGAAAGGGTAAGTCTTCCAGCCTTGTATCTTGATGTTTCCTCATTAAATAATAGAAGAGCCCCTCCAAGATGGGGTTAATGACTTGCATCCATTTCCTCTGATCCCCAAACTTGAATATAGAGCTGCAGAGATCTCTGCTCTATTACCCAGATGCTGTATGAGACCAAGCTAAAACCAGCACAACTTCCTTTGAGATGTATGTTACTAAGCAAAGACATTTGCATATCACAGGGAATAATATGTAACCTTGTTGTTGATTTTGATGATGCAAAGTGCTGTCAGGGTTGCTTTTGACACATATTGGGGTTTTAAAGTAAGTGTTATAAAAGTGTGTCTCCTTGCTTGCTACTTTACAGTATGTAAAATTGCTTGATTTTCTACATATATAATTAGTGAGAGAAATGTTTGCAATTTGTGTGTCAGTGTGGACCTTTCAAATTAGTGTTGTGCAGATGGTGAAGGAAGGCAACTGTCACTAAAGACGACTCTTGCTGCTCTAGTGGGAAATAGTCCTCCTCACTTGCAGTCTCTCTTCCTCAAACTGTTCTGAGGTCATTTTCATACAAACACTTGAAACATATTTGCAATATCATAATTCAAAAAAATTAAGGTGACTTTTGCTCTTGGTTTAGGTCCTTAATAAAGTGACCCCCCCTTTGACCTGGGCCAAAAGAAAAGGAGCCTGAATATTCAAGGACGATTGCATCTGAGGAGCGTTACCCACATGCTGTGATGCTGAGAGCAGTTGGGGTGCTCAGCACCAGGCTTACCTCTTCTGTACTCTGAATGTGGGTAATTTATGTACACACAAAATGATTGCCAAAAAGAAAAAGAAAAAAACCCTTCTCTAAGGAGGTAAGGGGAGGAACAAATCCATGGAATGGAGAGGTTTCTCCTTTGCAAAAATAACTGGCTGCAGATTCTTAAAATATAATCCAAATTGATGAAGGGATAAAAAAGAGACAGTTTTATCACTTTAGTTTCTCACCATTTTACTGTGATGGGAATGGAAGTGTTCCTAGGCATAACCTGAGCGGTAGAAGTTATGGCAAACAAACAAATAAATACTTATCATGATGAATATACAAAAATGCAGCAGTCAGATCCCTGAACTCTTAGTAGTTAATCTTCTGCCGTAACACAGCTGAATTGGCAGGAGTGGAAATGCTTTTGGAAAGTTCTAGCATTTTGAATCCTGCTATATAGATTGAGCTTTTAAATCTAAATTGTGGGAGGGGGAAAAAAAAAGACACTGATTTGATCAGAAGCAACATTTATACTTTCTTTATAGGAAGTATTCCAATGAGAGTCAGTGTGTCAAACCAACTCTAGCTTATTTAGTTGATGAAGTAATAAAATTAACTCAAACAACAAACATTAGATGTCCCAAACCAAGGGCATTTGGGACTAAATATTTCTCCAGTTTTCAGGATGTCTTTTGAAACTCTAGACATAATCTTGTCTGCAGAGTACTGCAATATAGGTACACAAACCTAAATAGCATCGATCCTAACTGGACTGCAGTCTTTCCTATGTACAAAAAGCTTTCTTTGCCTTCTCTGAGGACTTGGAAGTAACCAACAACAGTGTAAGTCATACTCAGACTGTCTTCCACCGCTATAGCTGGTAAAACCTATTCCTCCTTCTCCACAGAACTCCACGATCTCCACCACTGGAAAAGTTCCGCATGGCCTCACCAGTCTAATCAGACTTTATCAACCAGGCCCAAATACTCTTAGTTTTCGTTAGCAGAAATGTCTTCTTGATGTAAGGTGGCGTCCTCAGGACCAAGGCTATCAAAGCAGAGCAGAGCGCAATAACCACTTCTCCTTCCTTGACTGCCTTTTTAATCAGTCACAGAAATGGAGGTCCTAAACGTTCTTGGGGATGGCAAGGTCTTCACATTGGTCCTTAGTGAACAGTCAGTCTCTCCTTTGCTTGTTAGCTCTCTGTTTACTTCTAAAATAACCCTTCTAAAATGCCAATGTATTCCATTAGAAGAGGAACTCTCCACCTGAGATTTTTGTGTTACTTGTGGAAAATAAGTTTAAGAGAACTTTGTAATACTGATTTCAGAGGATTTGGACAGGGAGAGGAAAAATCTTTGAGTTCTTCAGACAGCCAGACTTCATCCTCTAGCTCTCTTAAATTCTTAGTTTTATTGATTTTGAAACTTCACTTACAGATTTTTTTTCTGTATGTAATTTTCTTTAATTTAATTGGAATCAACTGTGATCACTTATTTCATAAATGTTTTGTATAATTAGCTCTTCACTGCCAGACCAAAGATAGCCCAGGATCCAAACCTCATTGCTGAAGAAATTTGTCAAGTAACATATGCAGGCACATCTAGACCTTTCTTCTTGACAAATTTCCAGATAGCTTTTATTTTCTACAATAATAATGTGAAGTCTCCATCTGTATTCAAATCTGATTCTGGGGCGTGTAGAAAAGCCTGCCCTGACAGAATCTTTTCTGTAGTCTTTCCTCAGAATCATTTTTCTTATAAGGCTGTTCCATTTTATTCGTGTTATTACTTTATTTTTTTCTTTACATCTTGTCACTCTGTTAAAGCACAATGCTATTCCACTGCCTTTATTTCTGGCTTTCTCGCTTCACTATCTCTTTCCCATTAGCATTACTATTCCACCACACATTTTTTATGGCTGTTACAGAAGTATCATGTCCTGTGTCAGTATCACCAGCTCCTCCACTATGTTGTACAGATTTTTTTTTTGCACTAATTCAAGAATATTTAATATATTTATCTCAGAGTTTACCCCATTTCTTATCTGAGTTAACTGCAGTAACTTTCATTATTTGTACTGACTTCTACTCTTACCTATTTTACTTCTTTGGTGTGTGTGTGTGGGCATGTATGTACATGCTTTTGCTATTCATCCTGCTGTTTTCTGTGCCTCTTTATTTATTATTGCAGTCTCATTCATCTAATTTTTACCTGTGTGCTAAAAGCAGGTGTGAAGCTGTTAAGATTCTCTCCCAACCACAGTCTTAATTTCAGTTTCATCTCATAAGACCTGTCTACTCTGATTTTAGTATCTCAGTACTCCAAGGGCATATAAAGGATGCAGAGACACCTTTTCTGTTGCCAGACTGATAGACCTTTGGGGTGCAGGAACTCTATCCTTATCCTACTGCATACCCAAATGCATCTGACAATTCTGCTTATTGTGTTACTACTTGCTAAACTGGTCTGTACATTTTTCTGAAGGATGTACCTCGACTACCTTAGTATTTCCTTGGTGGACTAGGCAGTAATCTGGTTTTAAAATTTTTTTGATATGTGAAATGTCTTGCTTGCTATTTCCCCACAGTTACCCCTATAGCCAACAAGAAAAAAAGCATTTCTAAAAAGCAAATATTAACAGCACAGTTACTATGTTTAGAGACAGGAGTATATAAATAAAAGAAAACGTGTACTTTAGATCATCTCCAAAGGATTTCTTTCTCTCTTTCATCGATCAAACAAGCTGTCAGGATGCTTACACAGCCTTGCAGCTGCATACCTTTATTAGACAAAATCCTCCTCCTTCTTACTTTATTTTTTTTAAGGTCTTTATTTTGGGGATATATGTAACCTTATATGCACCAATTCTCTCCGAGTTTCTCTTCTGATCCAGATCTTCCTGAAAAATTCATGTGGACCCTATCTTGACTGAAATGCTTGTCTGGCCATATTGCTGAAGAATTATTGACTTTGCTACATAACTTTCAGAAAGATGGGTGCTCCTTAAACATAATTGTTAAAGCCATTGACTGTCTAGGAGTTATGGAAACTATCCCTGTATACGTATATATGTATAACTAATTGTATACAAATCAGCAGAACAATGTTTGTTCCTCCCAAATGAGTGCTGTGATTGTCACTAAACCCCAAATATTCTTTCTAACATTAGTAATTACTTTCATTACTCCTTTTGTCCATTCCTGCCCTCTGCTAGAATGTAACAATGCCCCTAAAAGTCACTTTAGATCACCGTATTGGTGTGAATGTCCACCCCAACCAGGGAATTATTGAATAAGTAAGTTTGGAAGGGATCTCTGGAGGTCATTTAGTCCCACTCAAAACATGTTTAGCTTCAAAGTTGGATCAGACTTGTCAGAACCTTGTTCAACCAAATCTGAAAAGCTCCAAAGATGGAAATCCCAAAACTTCTCAGGCCCTGGTTTAGTCCTTACTATGAAAATGGTTTTCCCTTGGTTCAGGCAAACTTTCTTTGCTATACCTTGAAACCATTATCTCTCATCCTTTTGTCTGGCACCTCTGAGAAAAGTCTGCTGTAGTATACCCTATAACTCACTTTCAACTAGCTGAAGGAAGCCATATGAGTCTCCATCTTAGTCTTTTTATCTCTATTCTGATAAAAAACAACAAACATTTATTTTGGTCTCTCTTTGTAGGTCATGTGCTCCAATTCTTTAATCATTTTACTCATTCTGGACTCTCTCCAGTGGTTGCTATGGGCCTCCAAAACTAGACACTGTTTTAGATGCACCTTCACACAGATCAATCAGAGGAAACTAACCACTCCCCTATACCTCCTAGCTACACTCCTGTTGATGCTCTCCAGTATGCTATTAGACTTCATTGCCATAAGGGTGCCTCATGTTCAACTTGTTGTCCATCACATCCTTTTCTGCAAAGCTGCTTTCCAACAAGCCACCCCAGCCTGCACCCTTACCTGGGGTTAATGTCCTCCCAGATGCAGGACTTTTCCTTTGATTGACATTCATAGGTTTGACTTTTTTTCAGCTTGACAAAGCCCCCTGTCTTGCCCCCAGTGGAGCCACAATTCTTCCCAGCATGGTGATGTTCAATAATACTCTGTTGTCCAGCTCATTAATGAAGGCCTTGAACAGCACCAGCACCAGCACTAAACCTTCAGGAATGC